>CM047805.1:106227629-106511146 GCA_026214975.1 Gentiana macrophylla | reverse complement strand
TTTATTTTTGCAATTTAATTTTCTGCAATTATTTTCTTTTCGGCCGAGCTGTTTTTAATTATTTTGGGTAGAAGATCAACAACTTGAAGCAATATCATGGTGGTTAAGGCACTGAATCACCAAATTGCAGACCCGAGTTCAAATCTTTTTGGCTGTATCACTTCGGGAAAAAAAATTCCCGATTTTTTTTCAAGTTAACAAAAAAAAATTAAAACGAAAGAAAAAAAGGAGGGGAGCGGGGAGTCGAACTTGGGTAGTGTTGAAGGAAGAAGGAGCTTCAGCCAACTCAGCTAGAAGGGCTTTTATTGAAGATCTGGAGCAGAAAATTCTTATACCCGTCGGCGGCTGCACAATAATTTAGGTTTTATTTGTTTATTTATAGATTAGATACGGGGGTACCAACGGTCCATCTCAGTGGTTTATTTTTCGCATTTATTTTTTTGTATGATTATTAATGTGATATAACAATGTCATGCATCATATTCATGAATTCCACTCCTAGCATATGCATACATGTAGAAAATTAATATTGAAATTAATTAGACATGTATCGACACGATAATTAATTTAGATTAAAGATAAATTAAATTAATTAAAACAAACGGAATTTTATCGGGATATAAAATTCATATGATAAAATAAAATTTACTCGGTAAATTTAATTTTGGGATCTAAAAATCATTTGTGGATTTTAATTATGGAGTGACTACACAAAGATTTTATAAATCCGAAAAATTGGAAAGTCGTGAATAAGTGACACTAGTTAGACGGTATTTGGAACCGATGAACTAGTGGGAGGATTAATTTAAATATTCATGATTTATTGTTTTTCGGATTGTAAATAAATTCTGAAAATCCTAAAAGACTACCTAATTTTCAAAATAACGAGTGGGAGCGGGGAAGGTGACAACCGACCCCACGGCCTCTACTGTTGACACAAGCACGTGAGAGAATGGTGACGCCTCGTGCCGCTTTGATTTCGGCCCCCTACGGATGGCCTTCACCGCAATCAAAATTCAAGGCTTGCTTTCCGAAAGGATAGGATTTTGAGTACTCGTCGGGTCACTGACCTACCCTACAGCAGAATACTCGGGGCGTACTTAAAAATCTAAAACAATAGGTCACACTCACAAGGATATTTTAGGAAATATCTTGGCTGAAAAAGGAAGGTAATCAACAATTAAATAGGAGATGTTCGATTCTTAAATGGTTTAATTGTTGAGAGAGATTATCTCAATTTAATCATCACAACTTTGACCTACCCTACGGCGGCACTGAGGTGTGTGATTAAATCCTTGGAATGGTAGGATAAACTGAATGCATGACAGCACGTTTATAATTCCTAAAATTATTATATGTTGTGGTGTATTATTTGATTAATAATTCTATCATAATTTATTTTTGCAACTACATATCATCTCAAGGTATCTAAACTGCTAAACACGTTTATATTGACTAATAAACGACTTCGTAAAAGTGGAAAAGTAACAAGAACGTTGAACTCATAAATCGAGAATGCAAATTAATTTTTTCGAAAGAGGATGTTCCTCTTGAGTCTACAAACTTAAGTGACATTGATAACTACGTCACTGTTGTCACTCGTGTCGAATGAGAGACAAACAAAATTAGTTCCAAAGATGACGAGAATGATTTGGTATCAATCTCACTAGACATCTCACAGTTCATCAGTAGTGTCTACTTAAATGAACTGCTAGTTCACGGCCATTTCCTTTAAAGAAAGACAAGAATGGGAAGGTAAATGTCTACAAGTATAAGTCATCTAAACTACATAAGTTAAAGGCTAAACTGAAATATTAATCAAAGAAAGTAAAGGATAAGGAAAGTGATTTCGGATGACTGACCTATGAATCCTTAGAGACTTTCTTAACCGAGTAATTTGACTCTGAAGCTAAAGTTCTTTTGCTAGAACAAGGTAGCTGGGCATTCATGATGAAGAGTGGACAACAGGCAGTTATTTTTCTGAGATGGTGGGAGTGATATAGGGAAACAAATTTCGGATTTTTAATCCTTGAATATCGCAGAAATTTAATTTCTGTTTTCAGATTCATTGGAACAAATGGATTCACTTTCAAATCGATAATATAGTTGCCTGAAAGAAAGTGAATATGACATTTGTGTATGATTCCGAGACTCGGACTTTTGTTTGATAAAGTCAAAACCACCAAGAAATGCTGAAAAGCTATATGTAACACATCATAAGCTATTAAGACAAATGGTTTCCGTATTAGACAAACGATTCTTCAACATCTATTAATTAGTGCATATATCCTAAAGATAAGATCTGAAGACTGGCTAAGGGTGAATCCTATCTCCCAGTCTAAGAACGCTATCTCAAAGGAAAAATGACTAAGTAACCTTTCAATTTGGAAAGGGTAATAGAGCTGAAGAAGTATCACAACTTGTTCATATTGACCTTCGGGTTCTTATGAAGGATACAAGCTAGTGGGAGCTTTTGAGTGGCTGACACTATGTCTGACGACTACTCGAAACGCTGATTAGTTTATCTAAATATTTGGAGGAATCTCTGATATTTCTAGAGAAACAAGTATTCCATGCTCAGATATAGGCTATAACATATTTTTGGCACTGATGCTTGGCCTACCTCTGGGTGAAACGATTTCACTCTTATATAGTTATTGATATGCTACACTACACTGCTTAACTCAATTAAGATATTAGTTGGAAAATAACAGTATACATTATTATGTAATACCGAGAAGTCTACTTAGAAGATTCTTATGAATTTATAGATAAGGAGTGAACTACGTTTACTCCACTTCCGTAAATAGAGGCATTGAGCACTTGGTGCTTGAAGGTAGTACTGGAGATTTTGCATACACGTTCAGATGGTGACTGATCGTGAAATATCTTAATAAAATGAGTGAAGGTTAGAAAGTGACGGTTGTACTGTCACAGCCTTTCTAAAAGAATGTTTAAATAACAACCCTAGACCTTGAAGTACAGTTACTCAAGGAGTTACTATCTGATGTATTCGGACCACATCCAACATTGGTTGTTGGGGATTACGCTGATTAATACTACTGAACTACATCATAATATCAATCCACCTGAATGCAGTGGGAGTATGGTTTAACCATTGACCCACTGTGATCATGCGTACTTTAAGTCTGTTGGGGGTAATTGATAACCTATGGTCTTTTGGAAGGACTGTATAGGATTCTGGTAAAAAGAGGTTGGTTTAAAACCATAAACCTGTAAATGGAGTATTGGTACTCCAGTTCTGTACACAATCTTGTAGAACCATTTGAGTGTCTCAGGCCCAGTAGGAGTAATTGGATTTACGTGTAGAAGAGACGAATGAATGAGAGAGTTTAACTTTCAGAGCAAGATAAGTGGTCTAGGGTTAATTCCCTGAGAAGTAGATAGTTTAAAAGAGGTGATGCCCTCAAACTTTCTCCCCACTCAACCTTGCTTGACTCCCTGGAAAGCAGAAAGACTAACAGGGGTGATGCCCTGAAACTTTCTTGCCGTACACAGGAGCTTGAATTCATTCGGAACAGAACGGTTTTAGCTTAAAGCCAATGGCAGATTGACTGCCTATGCTTGTATCCGTTGGTGGATAAAAGCAAACCTCTAGGTCATTAAAAGTCATATGTTTGATATGTGTGGGCTTGACCAGAATATGGATGAGTCTTATGTAGACCAGAGAATCACTATTGGAAAAGTAGTAGACGTTAGTGTTTATAAAGATTACACTGCAACGGTTGGGAACAACTTGAGTGTGTTATCTGAAGTCATGAACTGACGAGCCAAAGCTTCTCTGAATCAGAGAAGTGGACTATATTCTTAGAATCGATTCGGTCGAATTCATGAGAACAAGTTGTGGGCCGTATCCCACCCTTCTTATTGGTTAAGATAATAATGCATATTAGTATGTGATATTCAACGAGAGGTTTCCTACCCAACCCCTCGCGGAATAATTCTCTCAATCTTCGGATATAGAGAAAATGGGATAAATTCTATTTTGGATAGAGAATGTCAGATTATTAAAAGTCAATTGTAATCGAATCATGGATTCGAGTATTGATAGCAGTATAGTGAATCCTCAAGTATCTTTAGAGAACGAGGAATCATATGCTTGTGTATTCGGGTGCAAACCTGAGTGTCGTTGACTACACTGATTCTGATTTTTTGTCGGATTAAGGATGATCGTGAATCGATCTCAGGCTCAGTGTTTACACATAGTGATGGAGCTATAGTCTGGAGCAATCCAGCCCCACAATTCGACTATGTTAGCCGAATACATAGCAGCTTTCAGAGCCGTTAAAGAGGCAGTGTGGCTTGAGAAGTTCTTTATTGGATCGGGAAGTGATTCCAGGTCTCGATGAGCCGATACCATTGTACTGTGAAAACAGTTGAGAGGTAGCTCATGCAAATGATCTTCACAATCACAAGTGGTCAAATGCATATTGAGAGGAAGTACCACCTGATCAGACAGACCGTGTGAAGAGGCGATGTTTCGGTCCTAAAGATCGCCTCGAGCTGACAACGTAGCTGATCAGTTTACCAAGTCACGTGGCATCTAATGTCACTGATAAGTGCTTGACGGGTATGAAATTGGGAGATATGTCTCATCTGCTTTAGAGCAAGTGGGAGAATGTTGTGGATAGAAATAATAAGGGTGTGGTGCTCTAAAAACAATTGTTGCTTGTCTTTATAGGAAAGTGGGAGATTGCTAGGTTTAGAGTGCCTGAAAGGCAATTGTTGCTTGTCCTTACGGGCAAGTGGGAGATTGTTGGAAATAGCGTTCGAAAGACAATTTATGTATTTGTTTTTAGAATTAATAAATGACAGATTTATTCTCATCTTATTACTTGCTTCGTGCTTGTAAGTAATACACTACTGAAAACCCCAAGTCATATCATATGTAGTCATATAACTTAGTGTGTGTCACACTGGAAGATTAAGTTTATGGTGATACACTTGAACTAGCAGTGCGTGGTGAACTTAATCAAAGTATGGGGTCTATTGATTAAACCACCATCAATGCGCCCAGCACACTTTTTGGTGTGACCGTCTTATCTAGACCGTCGGTATTGGTTATCTAAGTGGGGCATTTATATATGATGTAGTCATATAGGACTGGACCGATTTAATCTGAATTTCTCATATAATTCCGTGATTGAGAAATCTTATTAAATCACAAGATGATCATATATGGATTAACCTTAATCTGAAGTGATTCTGAGACTCTACTTGTTGAGGAAAGGGTTTGATGTGTTCGTTAAGGATCGCTAAGAGGCGTGGTCCGAATCACTTCCACGTTGGCACTATTCTGGAATGAGTGAGAAATGTGTGTCTCACAGATATTGAATCCATTCCTTCCTGCGGAGAGAAGAAAGACAATCCCCTTATTTGTTAATCCTAGAACTGGTCGATCCGCGGAGTTCGTATTTGTTATGAACTAATTGATCAATAGTGGGTTAATGGTAAATAAGGATAAGATGTATTGAAGAAAGTTTACGGAAATAATCCAGCTTCATTACGGATAGTCTACGGAGGGTTAGTTTATATGTAATGATTATATCAATGGACACTTATCGACTCGACTCGACGTTTTGAGAATAAATTATATCTATAATCGATAGAGTTCAGTTTCGGATTTATGGTGGCGTAATTCCGGAATTAATGAATTAAGTAGAAATATTCTGTTCGATGAATATTTTATTTAATTTATTGTAGCTACGGGTTATAGGTCCATGGTCCCCGGGTTGGCTCCTAACACGCGAGTGTTTTCTCGTTTTGTGGAACCTCGAGAATAAATTAAATAGTTGGTCTATTTAATGAATATGCAAATATTATTTATTTTGGTAAATAATATGTAAAATAGAAAATGCATTTTCTATTAAAAAATAATGACATAGTTGGGAAAAAAAATTTCGTAGATTATGTCACATGTGTAATTAATTAATTTTCTATTTGTTGGATAATTAATAGAAAAATAAGAGATTGATTTTTTGGGATTATCTCTTATCTTTTGGCAAATATCTTTTCCTTATGGGAATAGGTAATTGTATTGTGAAAAAGATAACTCTCTCTTTACTAGTTATTTTCCTATATAAAGAGAGTTTCTCCCAACACAATAACAAGTACAATTTGTGCCATCTTCAAAATAAAAGAAGAGAAAAATTGTTTTCTTGTTCTAGTCATTAAGAGAAGAAAAATTATTTTCTTGTTCTAAGGTTTTTCTTATGCGTATTCGAGGAGGTTCTATGGCGAGGATCGACGTCTACCAGTCGTCGCTAGGAGATACAATCCGGAAGATTGTGGCTTCTCCATCTGTTGATTTACTATTCCTCTTAAATAAGGTAAATCTTCAACTTTCTTATAGTCGTATTAATTATTATGTGAATCGAATCGTGGTATTATCACATGCGAATTTATTCGTAGCTTCGGCTGTGCAAGATCGGGTGTCTCGATCGGTGATGTGAATCGGATCTGACGATCCAATTATGGATCGGATCCGGATTCGAGTTTCTGTATATCCAGTATCACCTTAATAAATGAGACCAACATCAGTTGTACCCCTAAGGTACATAAACATTCTTTTTACAGCTTTCTAGTGTTCCTTTCCAGGTTGAGCCATGAACCTGCTGATAACACTGACTGCCTGAGCCAAATCAGGCCTAGTGCACACCATGGCATACATCAGACTACCAATTGCACTAGCATAGGGAACTTTTGACATATACTCCTTCTCCTCAACTGATTGTGAAGCATAAACAGACAAATGAACATTAGATGTCATAGGAGTATCTATTGGTTTTGCAGCAGACATGCCAAATTTGACCAATATCTTCTGTATATAACCTGCTTAGACAAGAACAACATCTTTTGACTCCTATCTCTCCAGATCTCCATCCCCAAAATCTTTTTGGCTGCACCCAAATCTTTCATTTCATACTCAGCAGTGAGAAGGTTCTTCAAATTTTGAACATCAAATTTTTTTTCAGTAGTATCAACATATCATCCACATACAGGACAAGATAGATATCTAATCCATCTCTCAGCTGACTGTGATACACATAATGGTCATATGGACTTCTGTTATAACCCAGCTGGATCATGTAACTGTCAAACTTTTTATACCATTGCTTAGGAACCTGCTTCAGTCCATACAAGGACCTCTTTAACTTGCACACAAAATTTTTCTTGCCAGGAACTTAAAATCCCTCTGGCTTACCCATGTGTATCTCCTTATCTACATCACCATATAGAAAGGTTGTCTTCACATCTAACTGCTCAAGTTCAAGATCCTGCTATGCCACCATTGCTAGTAACACTCTGATTGAAGTGTGTCTGACCACTGGTGAGAATATTTCATCAAAGTCTACCCCTTCTTTCTGACTGAACCCTCTTGCAACCAAACGTTCTTTATACTTGAACCCTTCTGCTTCAGTCATTCCTTCCTTCTTTTTGAAGATCCACTTGCAAGTAACAACTCTCCTATCAGCTGGATGTTTAACTAGATCCCAATTCTGATTCTTTAATAATGACTCCATTTCATCTCCCATGGCAACAAGCTATTGAGATGCTTTAAAACATGTCACTGCTTCTCTGTAAGTAGAAGTTTCAAAACAATCCACTTCCTCTGCAACTTGAAGTGCATATCCAACCATATCATCAAAACCATACCTCTTGGGGGGTACCCCAACATTTGATCTTCTAGCCCTGCTGACAGCTATACTCTGCTGACCAATGTTCCCTGTTTGATGCTCTGTTGATCTTTGTTCAGCAGACTGCCTTGGATCAGACTCTGGCTCAGCAACCAGATCAGATGAGTGCTGACTTGGATCAACTTATTGTTGCATATCAGCTGAATACACTTGAATCTCCACCTGTTTCTGAGTGCTCTCAGATTCAGCACTGGTTTCAGATTCAACAGACCTCCCCACTGATGAGTTAATCATAGAATTTTCATCAAAGACCACATCTCTACTGATTTTAACCCTGGACTCTGCTAATGACCAAATTCTATAACCCTTGACTCCATCATCATACCCCACAAACACTCCCTTCTTGACCCTTGATTCCAGCTTCCCTTCATTCATATGATAGTAAACTGTTCTTCCAAAAACCCTCAGAAATGAGTAGTCAGCAGGCTTGACTGACCACGTCTCAAATGGTGTCTTGAGATTGATCCCTGTGTGAGGACTCCTGTTGATTAAGTAGCATGTTGTGGTTACAGCTTCAGCCTGAAATCTCCTTGATAAACCAGTATTAGAGAGCATACATCTTGCCCTCTCCAGAAGATTTTGATTCATCCTTTCAGCTACACCATTCTGTTGACGTGTATTCCTGACCGTATGATGACTGGCAATACCCTCATCCTTACATAATGTATCAAACTCTGCCCAGCAGAATTCCAGATCATTATCTGTTCTGAGCCTCTTGATTTTCTTGCATGTCTGATTTTCCACTAAAGCCTTCCACTGCTTGAAAATGTTGAATGCCTCACTTTTGTGTTTAATCATTACCACCCAAGTCATTCTTGAATAGTCATCTATGAATGACACAAAATATCTGTGACCACCCAATGATTCCACCTTTGATGGACCCCAGCAATTAGAATGGATATAATCAAGTGATGCTTTTGTACTATGTATGCATGCTAAGAACTTGCTTCTATGTAGCTTCCCAAACACACAGTGCTCACAAAAAGGCAGATTCTTGACCTTATATCCCTCAAGAAAACATGCTGAAGAAAGGACTTGCATTCCTCTTTCACCCATGTGACCAAGTCTCATGTGCCACAACTGAGTCGATGTGGTGATGAAGCTGGCGAGGATGCCCCCAGCAGAGCAGATCTGATAAAGCCTTGTAATATATACAAGGTTCCTTTCTTGATACCATTGAGGACCACATCTGAACCTTTGTAGACATTCCGCTCTCCACCTTCTTCCTTGAAATTGAACCCCTTGTTGTCCAGTAGACTAAGAGATACCAAATTCATGGTCATCTGTGGAACATGTCTTACATCTTTCAGTGTGCAGAATCTACCATCCTCTGTCCTCAATTGACTGAGCCAATTCCAACTATCTTGCAGGCCTTGTTGTTTTCCATAGAAATACGACCACCATTTATCTGCTCATAAGTAGAAAACCACTCCATGTAGGGACAAATATGATAGGATGCTCCAGAATCTAAGATCCGAACATCAGCATGATGTGTTGAATCCATAGCAACTAGAACCAGATCCTCATCAGAATGCTCAACAGCCATAGATGCTGTGCCAGAATTTCTCTCCTGCTACCTTTTCTTCTTTGGACAATTGGATTTCCGATGCCCCTGCTCTTTACAATAATTACAGACATCTGTGGACTTATGACCTTTGGAACTACCATTCTTGGATTGCTTCTTTTGTCCATGTTATTCCCACTGCTGCTGCTGACACTAGTCCAGCAGCCTGATTGTCTGTCCCTGCTGCCTTTTGTCTCAGCTCCCTGGCATGCAAGGCTGCCCTTACATCCTCTAAATCCACTGTATCCTTCCCAACTATGAAGGACTGCACAAAGTTTTAATATGAACTTGGTAATGACACCAACAGAATTAGGGCTGCATCTTCATCTTCCATTTTAAGATCAATATTCCAGAGATCAAGGTATTGTGTTCAGCTGATCTAGATGTTCCCTCAACAGACCTCCTTCATGCATCCTCAGACTAAACAGTCTCTACTTCAGCAACAACTTATTGGTTAATGACTTAGTCATATACAGGCTTTCAAGCTTTGCCCACAACTTGGCAGCCGTGTCTTCCTCAGCAACTTCAGTGATAACATCATCAGAGAAGCACAGCATGATGGTTGAATTTTCTTTCTCTTCTAGACTGGCCGAATCTACTGAACTGGTATCTCTTTTACCAGATAAAGGAGTCCATAATCCTTGTTATTTTAACAAGGCCCGCATCTTGCTTTGCCATAGACTAAAATTGTTTCTTCATGTAAATTTGTCAATTTTTATGTTAACTGCACACATCCTTCTTGCAAAAGAACAAAACTTTTATCATAGAAGCCTACCACCGGTGTGGGTCTTGGTGAAGATAAAATCCGTCCATAAAGATGATTCCCAGAACCTACGCTCTGATACCAGTTTGTTATAACAGGATAGAGAGTGTCCTGATGCAATAAGATAAACACAGAAGCAACCTAACATTTACAATCACACAGAGGAACGGAAACAAGAAAAACACAAGATTTAACGAGGTTTCTGGCATTGTGCCGACTACTCCACGGACAGAAAGAGTTATGTTATTATGCACTGAATTTCAGACGGATTACACACACTTTACGATGATCATTATGCTGGATATACAGAAACCCGAATCCGTATCTGATCCATAGTTGGATCGTCAGATCTGATTCACAGCACCGATAAAGACACTCGATCATTCACAGCGGAAGCTACGAATTAAATTCGCATGCGATTTTACCACGATTTAATTCACATGATTAATTAATATAACTACAAGAAGGTTGAAGATTTACCCAACAGAAGAGAAGCCGTGATCTTCCGGATTGTACTATCTCCAAGCGACAGCTGTGGATGTCGACCCTCGTAGTAGAACCTCCTCGAATATGCTTAAGAAAAATCCTAGTTTTTCTTCTCCCAATGGCTAAGACAAGAAAACAAAAAATTTCTCTTTTCCAAAAAAACTGGCGTGCCTTTTTTTTTGCAAAAATGGCGTTGGATAAAAACTATTTTGTGTTGGAGAAACTCTCTTTATATAGGATAATAACCAAGAGTTTGAGAGTTTATCTTATATACACAAATTTATCTTTTCCTTTATGGAAAAATAAAACAATTATCTAATAGGAAAACAAATTTCCTATTTATCCAATAAGAAAACTAATTTCTTATTTATAATTATTTAACACATAAATAATTATATTATCCACATTATAATTAATTAGGAGAAATTTATTTTCCCAAAATCAATAAAATGTGGCGCCATTTTTATGCCAACTTGGATAATAGAAAATGTATTTTCTATATTACATATTATTTACCGAATAAATAATACTCGCATATTCATGAAATATACCAACTATTTAATTTATTCTCAAGGTTCCACAAAACGAGAAAACACTCGCGTGTTAGGAGCCAACTCGGGGACCATGGACCTATACCAGTAGCTACAATAAATTGACTAAAATATTCATTGAACAGAATATTTCTACTCAACTTATTAATTCCGGATTTACACCAGCATAAATCCGAAACTGAACTCTATCAATTATAGATATAACTTATTCTCAAAGTGTCGAGTCAATAAGTTTCCATTGATATAATCATTACATACAGACTAACCCTCCATAGACTATCCGTAACGAAGCGGGAATATTTCCGTAAACCTTCTTCACTGCATCTTATCCTTATTTACCATTAACCCACTAGTGATCAATTAGTTCATAACCAATATGAATTCGGCCGATCAATCAGTTTCGAAGATTAACAAATAAGGGGATTGTCTTTCTACTTCCCGCAGGAAGGAATGGATTCCCTATCTGTGAGACACACACTCCTCACTCATTCCAGAATAGTGCCAACGTGAAAGTGATTCGGACCGTGCCTCTTGGAAATCCTTAACGAACACATCAAACCCTATCTTGAAACAAGTAGGAGTATGCAATCACTTCAGGATTAAGGTTAATCCATATATGATCATCTTGTGATTTAATAAGATTTCTCAAAATGCATTTTAAATCGGTCTTGTCCTACATGACTACATCATATATAAATGCCCCACTTAGATAACCAATATCGACGGTCCGGATAATACGGTCACACATTAAAGTGTTCGGCGCATTAGTGGTGGTTTAATCAATAGACCCCATACTTTGATTAAGTTCACCACGGACTAATACTTCAAGTGTATCACCATAAACTTAATCATCACGTGTGACACACACTAAGTTATATGGCTACATATGACACGACTTGGGGTTTTCAGCAGTGTATAATATATAAGCACAAAGCAAATAATAAGGTGAGAATATATCTGTCATTTATTAATTTTAAAAACACTGATAGATATTATCTTTCAGGCGCTACTACCAACAATCTTTCACTTGCCCGTATAGACAAGCAACAATTGTCTTTCGGGCACCATATCCAACAATCTCCCACTTGCCCATAAAGACAAGCAACAATTGTTTATAGAGCAACACACCCTTATTCTTTCTATCCATAACATTCTCCCACTTGCTCTAAAGCAGATGAGACATATCTCCCAATTTCACACCCGCCAAGCACTTATCAGTGGCATTAGATGCCACACGACTTGGTAAATTGATCAGCTAGGTTTTCGGCTCGAGGCGATCTTTTAGGACCGAAATGTCACCTCTCTGCACGGTCTGTCTGATCAGGTGTTACTCTCTCTGAATATGCTTTTGACCTTTTATGACTGCGAAGATCATTTGCATGAGCTACCTCTGAACTGTTTTTACAGTAAAATGGTATCGGCTCATCGAGACCTGGAATCACTTCCTGATCCAACAAAGAACTTCTCAAGCCACACTACCTTTTTAGCTGCTCCAAAATCTGCTATGTATTCGACTAACATAGTCAAATTGGCAGTGCTGGATTGCTGCAGATATAGCTCCATCACTATGAGTAAACATTGAGCCCGAGATCGATTAACGATCATCCTTAATCTGACTAAAAGTTAGAATCAGTGTAATCAATACTCAGGTTTGCACCCGAATATACAAGCATATGATTCCTCATTCTCTAAAGATACTTGAGGATGCACTATACTACTATCCAATGCTCGAATTAATTTGACTTTTAATAATCTGACTTTTTCTATCCCAAAGAGAATTTATCCCATTTTCTCTATATCCGAAGATTGAGAGAATTATTCCGTGAGGGGTTGGGTAGGAAAGCTCTCGTTGAATATTGCATATGAATATGCTTTTTCATCTTAACCAATAAGATGCATGGGATACTGCCAAAGAACTTGTTCTCATGAATTCGACCGAATCAAATTCTAAGAATATAGCCCACTTCTCTAATTCAGAGAAGTGTTGGCTCGTCAGTTTCTGACTTCAGATAACACATCCATGTTGCTTACAACTATTGCAGTGTCACCTTTCACAAACACTAAAGTCTACTCCTTACCAATATTGATTCTCTGGTCTACAAAAAACTCATAAATCTTCTGGTCAAGCCCACACATTTCAAATATGCAGCTTTTAATGACCTACAGGTTTGCTTTAATCCACCAATGGATATGAGCAAAGGCAGGCAATCTGCCATTGGCATTAATCTAATACCCTTCTGTTCTGACAGAATTGAAGCTCCTATGTACGACAAAGACGTTTTAGGGCATCACCTTGTTAATCTTTCTACTTTCCAGGGAGTCAAGCAAGGATGAATGGTGAGAGAGTTTCAGGGCATCACCCCGGGTTGACTCTCTACTTCTCAGGGAACTACCCCTAGACCACTTGGCTTTGCTTTGAAAGTTAAACTTTCTCATTCATTCGACTATTTTCACATAGATCCAATTACTCCTTCTGGGCCTTAGACTCTCAAGTAGTTTTACAAGATTGTGAACAGAACTGGAGTACCAAAACTCCGTTTACTGGTTTATGGCTTTAAACCAACCTTCTTTTACCAGAATCTTATACAGTCCTTCCAAAAGACCATAGTATCAATCACCCCCACCAGACTGTAAGTCTGCTTAATCACAGCGAGTCAATGGATAAACCATACTCCTACTTCACTTGGGTGGATAGACATCCTGATCTGGTTTAGTAGTATTTATCCGTGTAACCCCTAACAGCCAATGTTGGATATGGTCTGATTAAATCAGATAGTAACTCCTTGAGTAACTTTCCTTTAAGTTCTAAGGTTGTTATTCAAACATTCTTTTAGAAAGGATGTAACAGTGTCACCGTCACTATCCGATCATACGAATCTTATAACCAACCTTTTCTCATTGCATTAAGATATGTCATGAACAGTCACCATCTGAACGTGTATGTAAAATCTCCAGTCCTACCTTCAAACACTAGTGCTAAATGCCTCTATTTGCAGAAGTAGAGTAAGTGTACTTCACTCTTTATCCACAAATTCATAAGCATCTTCTAGGTAGACTTGTCGGTATTACATAATAATGTAAACCGTTATTTTGTAACTAATATCTTAATTGAGTTAAGCAGTGTAATGTAGCATATCAATAACTATACAAGACAATACATGGTTTATCCTTTCAGTGAAATCGTTTCACTCGGAGGTAGGCCGAGCATCAATTCCAAATACTATGCTATAGCCTATATCTGAGCGTGGAATACTTGTTTCTTTGGTAATATCAGAGATTCCTCCAAATATTTAGATAAACTAATCGGCGTTTCGAGTAGTCATTAGGCAAAATGTCTATTACTCTAAAGCTCCCACTAGCTTGTATCCTTCATAAGACCCCGAAGGTCAATATGAACAAGTTGTGATACTTCTTCAGCTCTATTACCTTTTCCTAATTGAAAGGTCACTTAGTCATTTTTCCTTTGAGATAGTGTCCTTAGACAGGGAGATAGGAATCACCCTTAGCCAGTCTTCAGATCTTATCTTTAGGATACATGCACTAATTACTAGATGCTGAAGAATCGTTTATCTTAATATGGAAATCATTTGTCTTAATAACTTATGATGTGTTACATATACCTTTTTAAGCATTACTTAGTGGTTCTGAATTTATCAGATAAAATTTCGAGTCTCAGAATCGTATACAAATGTCATATTCACTTTCTTTAAGGCAACTAAGTTACCGATGTGAAAGTGAATCCATTTATCCAACGAATCTGAAAACGGAAATTGAATTTCTGTGGTATTCAAGGATTAAAACCCAAAATTATTTCCTTATGTCACTCCCACTATCTCAGATGAAATAACTGCCCGTTGTCTACTCTTTAATCATGAATGCCTAGCTACCTTGTTCTTACAAAAGAACTATAGCTTCTGAGTCAAATTACTTGGTTATGAAAGTCTCTAAGGATTCATAAGTTAGTGATCCGAAATCACTTTCCTTATCCTTTACTTCCTTTTATTAATATTTCGGTTTAGCCTTTAACTTATTTAGTTTTGATGACTTACTTTTTTAGACATTCTTTCCCATTCTTGGATTTCTTTAAAGGAAATAGCCGCTAACTAGCAGTTAATCTGAGTAAACACTACTCGTGAACTGTTGGATGTCCACTGAGATTGATGCCAACTCATTCTCGTCATCTTTGAACTAATTTTAATTTGTCTCCCGTTCAACATGAGTGACATCACTGACTTACTTATCAATGTCACTTAAGTTTGTAGGCTCACGAGAAACATCCTCTTCCGAAAAATTAATTTGCATTCTAGATTATTGAGTTGAACGTTCTTGTTACTTTTCCACTTTTACGAAGTCATCATCAGTCAGTTTTAGTTACTTAAGCAGTCTAGTCACCTTGAGATGATATGCAGTTGAAAAATAAATTACAACAGAAATATAAATCAAATCATACACCACAACAAATAATGGTTTTAGGAATTATAAACGTGATGTCATGCATGTAGTTTATCCTACCATTCCAAGGATTTAATCTCACACCTCAGTGCCGCCGACGGGTAGGTCAAAGAGGTGACGATTAAATTGAGACAATCTCTCTCAACAATTAACTGAGAATCAGACATCCCGATTTAATTGTTGATTACCTTTCTTTTTCAGCCAAGATATTTCCAAAAATACCCTTTAGAGTGTGACCTACTGTTTCATATTTTTAAGTAGACACCGAGTATGCCTCCGAAGGGTAGGTCAGTGACCCGACGAGTACTCAAAATCCTATCCTTTCGGAAACCAAGCCTTGAATTTTGATAGCGGTGAAGGCCATCCGAAGGGGGCCGAAATCAAAGCGGCACAAGGCGTCACCATTCTCTCACGGTGCTTGTGTCGACAGTAGAGGCCGTGGGGTCGGTTGTCACCTTCACTGCTCCCACATGTTATTTTGAAAAATAGGTAGAGTTGTATTAGGATTTTCAGAATTTCTTAGTAATCTAAAACACAATAAATCATGAATATTTAATGTTAATCCTCTCACTAGTTCATGAGTTCCAAATACCTTCTAACTAGTGTCACTTATTCACGGCTTTCCAATTTCTCGGATATATAAATTTTGTGTAGACACTACACAATTAAAATTTCCCAAGAATTTTATAATCCTAATACATTAGGACTTATGAATTTCTCAATAATTTGAAAACAATAAATCACGAAATTCAAAGCTCCCACTAGTTTATCAGTTCTAAATACTGTCTAACTAGTGACACTATATTACTGATTTTCCAATTTATCGATTATTTAGAAAATCTCTTGTGTAGACACTTTACAATTAAAATTCACCAAAGAATTTTATAGTCCTAATAATGTCATGATAAAAATTTTGGATCTTGGAATTTTTCCAATGATCCGAAAACAATAAAACATGAAGCAATCACCAACTTATCGGTTCCAAATACCGTCTAGTTAGTTTCCATCTTTTCACCTTTTTCCGAATTTTCAGATATTAAAATCCTTTTATGTAGACACTACATAATTGAAATTCTCAAAGAATTTTAGATCCCAAAAATAAATTTACCAAGTAAATTTTAGTTTTATCGTTTGAATTTTATATCCAGATAAAATTCCGTTTGTTCAATTAATTTAATTAATTACTAAAATTAATCTAAACTAATTACGTGTTCATTCATGCCTAATTAATACCAAAATTAATTATCTACATGTATACATATTCTAGGAGTGGAATTCATGAATATGATGCATGGCATGGTTATATCACATAAATGATCACAAGATAAAATAAATACGAAAAATAAACCCCTAGACCGTTGGTACCCCTGTATCTAATCTATTATAAATCAAATAAATAAATAAAAACTAAACCCAATCTAATAGGTTTACTAAATTTCTATTACATTATGTCTTCGCTCTGTATAATAATTTGTCGGTCCTCTTCTTCAACAAAAAAAGCTCCAGTCGAGTTGGTGGGACGCTCTTTCCCGATTGTGGCAGAGCGGGTTCAATTCCTAGCTACTGCAATTATTTTAGCTTTATTCACCAAAAATTCAACTTTTATGGAAAAAAAATTTGATTAAAAACGCATCATGGGTGATTGGAACCCTTGACCCAAAAATGCAACTTTTCTGGAAAAAAAATTTGATTAAAAACGCATCATGGGTGATTGGAACCCTTGACCTACCAGATTGCTGGAACATATCTGGACCAGTGCGCCGCCAACTTGTTCTTCCATGATAGCTTCGATTTTTAAAGTGCTGCAGAAATATATAATTCTTATTACTAGGAAATTAAATTACAACAAATAAATTATATAATTTCCTATACCCAGAAAAAATTTGGGTTTACAATAGATCTAACGGTAAACAAGTAACAACCCCAATCCATCTCGTCAACCAAGAACATTCAATTTTTATTCAATTCCACTCCTTATTAATTAATTATGCAATCAAGATCGTAAAATCGCTTTAACCTGGCTCTGATACCACATGCTGGATATACAAAACCCGAATCTGTATCCAATCAATAATTAGATCGTCAAATCTGATTCACAGCACCGATCGAGACACTCGATCATACACAACGGAAGCTACGAATTAAATTCGCATGTGATTTTACCATGATTTTTTTTGAAACAGAGATCTTTATTAAATAACGCATTGGGAATAGCCCCAACAATTTAATTCACACGATTAATTAATATAACTACAAGAAGGTTGAAGATTTACCCAACAGAAGAGAAGCCGTGATCTTCCGGATTGTATCTTCAAGCGACGAATGGTGGACGTCGGTACTCGTAGTAGAACCTCCTCGAATATGCTTAAGAAAAACCCTAGTTTTAGGGTTTTTCTTCTCCCAATGGCTAAGACAAGAAAACAAAATTTCTCTCTTTTCCAAAAAAACTCGCGTGCCCTTTTTTTTATTACAAAAATGGCATTGTATAAAAACTATTTTGTGTTGGGAGAAACTCACTTTATGTAGGATAATAACCAATTGTTTGAGAGTTTATCTTATACACACAAATTTATCTTTTCCTTTAAGGAAAAATAAAACAATTATCCAATAGGAAAATAAATTTTCTATTTATCCAATAAGAAAACTAATTTCTTATTTATAATTATTTAACACATAAATAATTATATCATCCACATTTAATTAGGAGAAAATTTATTTTCCCTAAATCAATAAATTGTGGCACCATTTTTATGCAAACTGGGATAATAGAAAAAGTCTTTTCTATATTACGTATTATTTACTGAATAAATAATACTTGCATATTCATTAAATAGACCAACTATTTAATTTATTATCGAGGTTCCACAAAACGAGAAAACGCTCGATGTTAGGAGTCAACCCGGGGACCATTGACCTATAACCAGTAGCTACAATAAATTGAATAAAATATTCATCGAACATAATATTTCTACTCAACTTATTAATTCTGGAATTACACCACCATAAATCCGAAACTGAACTCTATTGATTATAGATATAACTTATTCTCAAAGTGTCGAGTCAATAAGTGTCCACTGATATAATCATTACATACAGACTAACCCTCCATAGACTATCCGTAACGAAGGGGGAATATTTCAATACCATTAACCCACTAGTGATCAATTAGTTCATAATCAATATGAACCCGGCCGATTGATCAGTTTCTAGGATTAAAAAATAAGGGGATTCTCTTTCTACTTCCCACAGGAAGGATTGAATTCCATATCTGTGAGACACACACTCCTCACTCATTCCAGAATAGTGTCAACGTGAAAGTGATTCGGACCGCCCCTCTTAGCAATCCTTAACGAACACATTGATGGGAGTCAACTTTACTGTACTTTGGTGTGCAGTTTAACCCCCGTTTATTACTTTATTGGCATGTTTTGGGTAGTACTAGGCCTAATTATGAGTAATATTGAGAGTTATACGCACGGGGAATTAAACTGTCATATCGATAGTAAACTCCGCCTTTTTAGCGATATTTATCTCTTTTCGAGCGCTTTTGTCTTGTGGAATTACGCGTGGTGTTTGTTCGTATATGTATTGCAGGACTTAGGTGACTCGAGGACCCGTAAGGAAATGTTTTGGAGTGAGAAACATGATCGTAGCACGAAGGTAGCATGAAAGTGGAGGAAAATCAAGTTTGGAGTGAAATCAAGGCAAACTGGCGTTTGCCCTACCCCAACTGGCGTTTGAATCAAGCTCACCCAAACTGGCGTTTGGCCAGTACAAACGGGCATTTAACAGAAGTGGCATTGATACTGAAAGTTGGGCTTTTAGGCAACCGAGCGTCCAAATTACCCTCAAACTGGCGTTTGGGTGGGTTCAGCCCGAATCAAGAAAGCTCATACAATCCAAACGGGCGTTCAGGCAATCACACGGGCGTTTGTCCCTCAAGGCATGATCCATGAACAGGCGTTTATGAGGATCCAAACGCTGGTTCACTGAAAATGAAACCCTAATATCATCAAGGTTTCCAGGCAGACAAGCGTTCACCATGGTTCAAATGCTCGTCCGGCCCCGGCAGCATCAGATTTTAAACTAGCACTATAAATACGCAGCTCATTCAGCCCCTACACACATCTTATCGACTTTAGACACTTTTGGGGTGATTTTTGTGCGGTTTTAGTGTAGGTTAAACATACTTTGATCCCTTGATTTCATAGTTCATATCCTTCGATTCTAAACACTTTCTATAGCTTTGATTTACGTTTCAAGTTCCAAAGACTCGACTTTTGGTGGATTATTTCTTCATCTTTTTTCAGATCAGATTTTCTGCAAATTATATGGTATTGAATACTTTTTCTTTTACTGTGTTTAGCATGATTTCCATTCTTTATTCCGTTATTAGCATACTCATGAGTTGCTAATTGCATGTGTAGTCGAATTATGTGAAAGCGAGCGAAAACCCTAAGGGGGATGAGATAGGGAATTGTGTAGTGCGTAATATTATGTTTAAACGATTAATCCATGTCCTAAAACTAATTATAACATCTTCGAATTAGATTGATCACCTAGTTCACTGTCACACACATCAAACTTATAGATGCATTTTGCGGTGAGATGTGGGATAAGGGGTTTTAGGATCGTTGCGTAGATTCGGCCTAGTTGTTAGGTCCATTTCCAATATAGAGGTTTGTCATCGTTGTTCGAGCAACTCTAGAACTTAATCATGTTAGGATAATCGGTTTTCTAAAGGGAGAGTCGGTTAGCTTCACATAGGGTTGTTAGATCGAGTTGTTCAGTCTAATCACTAGAATTAGGAGTTGGCACCCATGGATGTCGTTAAACTACATTTGATAGGTAGGTTGGTTAAGACATGCTCCCTATCAAGTCCTTCCTTAGGGGTAAAAGTAGCTCGTGGGATCATAGTTCGGCTATACCTTTTAATATCTAAAAGTAAACTCGTTAGTATAATCGTTATTTCTGCATTAGTATAGTACCCTCCACTATTATTTTGACCTGAACTAAGTTCTATGTCAGCTTTGGTACTTAGACATTACTCCATGTGGATTCGACCTTGTGACCACTATACTCCCGTTGACCCGATACTCTGTCGGTAAAAGTTAGCGGTTAAGTATTTTGCTATCAAGAATTTTGGCACCATTGCCGGGGAGTAACGTCTAATATCTTTTAAGTTGACCGAAAGCTTGGGCTTAGGTCGTTTTTATTTCGTTTTCTTGTTGTTTCCTCTTTTACAGCTGAAGAGTCACACTACCTATTGTTGTGGTGGTGGTGATGAGATACCGTGAATGTGTTGTTAGTGTTTTCTAAGATCTTGCAGTTTGAGCCTAAATGGATGGATTTTCCAATCAATACTACTCACCTGAACAACAATTCCCCTACCAACCACAGGCAGCTGAACAATATTATCCACAACAGTATGTGCCTCAGCCTCAGTATCAACAATAGAGTGACCAGGGTTCTTGGGCTTATCAATGCCCTAGTGCATACCAAGATCAGAATTATGGTTATTTGAGTAATGAGCCACAACATTATGAGGGTTATCGGAACCCCTGTGCTTATCATGATTTTGGTTCTCACGCTTGACATGTTGACAACTTTGCACCGATTCAGCCGTTTGATCAGTATCTATCTTGACAAGAAGCCTGCTACCCACCTCCGATGAATCAAAGTCAAAATGATCAGTTTGCTCCCGTGCCACAAAAGAGCTTCACCGACAGTCAAATGGAGCTACAAGAGCGAATAAACAAGAGCATGCAAGAGCAACTGCGGGACATGTAGGAGTTCAAGATAAGTACTGACTCCACCTTAAGCAACCTTCAAGACCGGGCGGGGCAGTTGATTGACATGATGAGGCCCGAGCAGAAAGAGCAGGCATGTGCAATAGAGGTGGTTAGGGCTGCTGAGGTTGGAACCGAAGAAGTTGAAGTGGGGAGTGAGATTGAGGATCTAGTTTACTATGATGAGGTGCCGGAGCAAGAGATTGAGTTGGGATCACCCATATTACCGTCTCCTCCTCTTGCGAAATGGGAGGATGGCATGTTTCACTTTCTACCTACTACACATCCACCCCCTGAGATGAAAAATGATGATACCGTGGTGAGATGTGCGGTGGTACCGACCATCGTTATGAGTGAGCACGAATTCTTTGGTATTTAAACGCTTTGGGATGAAGAGCAACTACAAGATTTAGAGATGGAAGAGGTGCAACTTTTATCAAGTACACCACCGTCCGAGGATGTACAAAATGATGACTTGGAAGAGTGTGTGGTGGATTCGATTGTGGTCGTCGATCATGTGGAGATCGAGACTAAGGAGAAGTTGGGATCGCTCATTCTACCGTCAAGCTCACCTATAGATCAAGAGCAAGTTGATCAGCAACCTATATTTAAGCCACTAAATGGCCTAGTGATCCCTGATACGTCCGTCCCGGATTACTTCACTCGTCCACCGTGTGATGATAAGTTCTATGAGATCGAGTTTTTACCACCACTGGTGCTTGTGGCTCAAATAGGTGTGAGAAAGAGACCACATCACTTTGACTTGATTTAAAAAAAGAAGAAGGATCGAAAGGCCGACAAAAGAAGATTCTCCGGTTGGGAGGAGGTAGCATCGAGAGCCAAGAGAGGTAAGTTTCTAGTGACTTCCATTTCTATGGTTCACGCATTGTTCTCTTTTCGTAAACTATTGGTCTTCTTGACCTTGGATTTTGGTTGATGATTCTTGATACTACTTGTCTGAATTGAAATGCTTGAATTGTTGTTTCGAGTCGTTTGTGGTTTGAGTCCGTTTAGAGTCACCATGTCGAGCCAACGACGTAAAACAAAGGTGCTTGGGGGGAGGCAACCCCGCCATAATAAGACTGTTTGGAATAAAAGGTGATCTAGGGGTTTTTAAGTATGCACTACTGGTACACACCTTTGATGATGCTACACCAGGACAGACGTGATCTTATGTTTATTTATGTTGTTCCTCTTGTCGTCTATGTCCGGTGTTAGGGTTGTTTTAGATTTGTCTAGCCCACTGCTACATTTGTACTTCATTTACGCTACTTTTGATGCTACTTTTTTATTTTGGTTGGTGTTGTAAGCCTTAAGGCATGCTACAATTCTTATTCGTGTCTTGGATTTTGTTATACGCACTCTGGGTGATTTCTATGCTATGTGGCTCTGTGGCCTTTCTATTACGCTTAGATGTTCTGTACTTTACCCGTTTTGGTTCCTTATCCATCTACAGCGCCCTATTTTGTGCGCTACATTTTTCATATCGAGTTTTCTGACGTGACTGGGCCTTATTACTGTTATACCCCCTTATCCCTATTCGATATCTTGGCACGAGGACCATGTCCCGTGCATGTTTGGCATTGTTTCTGTCTTGATAGGGATTCGGGTCGTTCTTACACGAGGCTGTTACGGGATTTGATAGCGCCTTTCTTCCGGGTCTATAGCTAAGTCTTTCTTTTCTGTCTCATTCACGCACTGAGGGCATTGCTTCATTCAAAGTGGGGGGTGGATACGAATTAGCTTTGTATGGTTTCGTTGGATAAATATGGCGGTAATTTGATATGCTTAGTTAATGTTCGGTTTCGAGTCAATTCGTGGCTTAAAATTTTAAAACTTTTCACGGTTTGACACCACGTTATATGCATGTTTCTCACGATAGAGTTGGTAAATGTCTTAGTAGTCGAGTAATGTGTGTAGGGCGATTTATTTTATCACGATACGAACCCTTTTAGTGCACGTAGAACCTTGGTTATGCTTAGCTTGGTTGCTATACACACTTATACCACTAGTTTTGAGGCGAAATAGAAAGGTTTACCTAGGCCGGATACGGGATGAGAGTCATGGCGCTTCTTTGACCCGACCAGAGCCAAATAAGCCAAAATCCTAACATTTTACCCTCGTACCCGCTCTAAGCCTTGATAGGATGGTCTGACCACCGTCCGACAATGAGCCGTTTTTGGTTACTTAGCCTATATTACCCTAACCCTGAGCTATATTATTGGTCACGTTTCTTTTGATCACCCTACGAGTGGACTTAGTTGTTGCTTCATACACACTTGCTGAATCAAGTGTGGGGTGGGAGATGGTGCGTGATTCGAGAGGAGTTGGTTAGTACGAGCTAGTATAACGAAAAGGAGGAGCTCGAGAAATCTGTTGTGAGGCTTGTTGGTTCGGAAGAAAAAAATCGGAAAAGAGCAGAAAAAGAAAGTTTGAAAGAAAAGAATGAAAAAAAAAACGAAAGAAAAAATAAAATAAAGTTTTGAATAAAGTTGAGAAAAAGATGTCAAAGAAGCAGCGTTTTGAAAGAATAAAAGTATGATGTTGAGATTGGAGTTATTTATTAATGATTATAAAAAGATCGAAGGAGTTTGGTTTGGTTTAGTATGTTTTCAAATAGAAAGTAAATGAGATGATTAGGTTCACTCGTATTTTCTTTTCTCCAGTCCCAAGTTTTCCTTTCGGTTAACCCCGTCACGAGTTTAACATTATAACCCTTCAAGTCCTACTTGACCGTATTTAGCCTCGGTTGCCTCGATTAGTGGAGATTCTAGCCCGGTATAAGTTGTGTGTAGTCATTTGGCCGGTATTCAAAGACGGTAATCATTTTGAGTGTAGCCCTCGGTTTTTATCACACACACTTCGTTTTCGTGGCAAGATAGAGTCAAGTGGTTCACATTCAGCATCTACTTTACGTTCACCTTGATGTCGTGAGTCCTATGCATGTTTCGTAAAGTTGATCCCTAGGTCTATTTTAAAGCGCCTAATTTACTCGAGAACGAGCAAAGGCTAAGTGTGAGGTGGTTGATGGGAGTCAACTTTACTGTACTATGGTGTGCAGTTTAACCCCCGTTTATTACTTTATTGGCCTGTTTTGGGTAGTTCTAGGCCAAATTAAGAGTAATATCGAGAGTTATACGCACGGGGAGTTAAACTGTCATATCGATAGTAAACTCCGCCTTTTTAGCGATATTTATCTCTTTTCGAGCGCTTTTGTCTTGCGGAATTACGCGTGGTGTTTGTTCGTATATGTATTGCGGGACTTAGGTGACTCGAGGACCCGGAAGGCAATGTTTTAGAGTGAGAAACGTGATCGTAGCACGAAGGTAGCATGAAAGTGGAGGAAAATCAAGTTTGGAGTGAAATCAAGGCAAATTGGCGTTTGCCCTACCCCAAACTGGCGTTTGAATCAAGCTCTACCCAAACTGGCATTTGGCCAGTATAAACGGGTGTTTAACAGAAGTGGCATTGATACTGAAAGGTGGGTTTTTAGGCAACCGAGCGTCCAAATTACCCCTAAACTGGCGTTTGGGTGGGTTCAGCCAGAATCAAGAAAGCTCATACAATCCAAACGGGTGTTCAGGCAATTAAATAGGCGTTTGTCCCTCAAGGCATGATCCATGAACTGGCGTTTAGGAGGATCCACCCCCCACTTCGAATTATCACTGTGTAGTCATGAACGCTGGTTCACTGAAGACGAAACCTTAATATCATCAAGGTTTCCAGGCAGACGAGCGTTCACTATGGTTCAAACGCTCGTCCGGCCCCGACAGCATCAGATTTTAACCTAGCACTATAAATACGCAGCTCATTCATCCCCTACACACATCTTTTCGACTTTAGACACTTTTGGTGCGGTTTTAGTGTAGGTTAAACATACTTTGATCCCTTGATTTCATAGTTCATATCCTTCGATTCTAAACACTTTCTATAGCTTAGATTTAAGTTTCAAGTTCAAAAGATTCGGTTTCTGGTGGATTATTTCTTCATCCTTTTTTAGATCAGATTTTCTGCAAATTATATGGTAATGAATACTTTTTCTTTTATTTTGTTCCGCATGATTTCCATTCTTTATTCCATTATTAGCATAATCATGAGTAGCTAATTGCATGTGTAGTCGAATTATGTGAAAGCAAGCAAAAACCCTAAGGGGGATGAGATAGGGATTTGTGTAGTGCGTAATACTATGTTTAAACGATTAATCCACGTCCTAAAACTGATTGTAACATCTTTGAATTAGATTGATCACCTAGTTCACTGTCACACACATCGAACTTTTAGATGCATTTTGCAGTGAGATGTGGGATAAGGGGTTTTAGGATCGTTGCGTAGATTCGGCCTAGTTGTTAGGTCCGTTTCCAATATAGAGGTTTGTCATCGTTGTTCGAGCAACTCTAGAACTTAATCATGTTAGGATAATCGGTTTTCTAAAGGGAGAGTCAGTTAGCTTCACATAGGAGTATGAAATCACTTCAGGATTAAGGTTAATCCGTATATGATAACCTTGTGATTTAATAAGATTTCTCAATCACGGAATTATATGAGAAATGCAGATTAAATTGGTCCAGTCCTATATGACAACATCATATATAAATGGCCTACTTAGATAACCAATATCGACGGTCCGGATAAGACGGTCACACCTTAAAGTGTTCTGGGCGCATTAGTGGTGGTTTAATCAATAGACCCCATACTTTGATTAAGTTCACCACGGACTAATAGTTCAAGTGTATCACCATAAACTTAATCCTCACGTGTGACACATATTAAGTTATATGGCTACATATGATACGAATTGGGCTTTTCAACAGTGTATAATATATAAGCACAAAGCAAATAATAAGATGAGAATATATCTGTCATTTATTATTTATAAAAACAATTACAGAAATCGTCTTTCGGGCGCTACTTCCAACACATTACAGTTGGTATTTATAGGCACAGATCCTTAAACCCTAACCACCAAGAATCTTTATCAGATTTCCATACATTCCCCAGATGTTGTATCACTCTACTGATCCAACTCAGCTGATCATTGCCCAGACGTAGAACTCAGCTGCACCCAAAACCTCAACAGACACTCAGCAGGCTGCTGACACCAGAAGAAACTCAGCAGACTTCCCAGCTGACTTTCACAGACTTGGATACACTTCTCAGCCGACCTTCACTCTGCTGACAACCAGATTAGTTCCACCAGATGTAGAGTTTAAGTCACTTTGCTGACAGAAATAATGACAGTGTAAATACAAATTGAGTGATATTGATAAATTTATTGTTTGCTATAATGTTTTAGAGTGGAATAGATAGATCTAAAATTTGTTCCACTATTTTGTTGTTTTTTATGAAAATAATTGCGAAAATGTTTGGAGTATAATATGATGCCAAGTGTCATTGTGTGTGTTTGACATGTGTCAGATACGTATTGGTCTATGTGTATGGTTAAGTTTGTTAGATCCTATTGCGTACTAATATGGTCACGTACCGAGACATATTGATGATTAATTCTTGCTAATGGAATCTATGAATAGATTCTGACTTGGTATCAGAGCAGATGCCATGGTCAATGCCAATAGCTCCGCCGTCGCACCCTAATTTGCTCCGGTAGTTACTACCTCCAACATGCAAGGAGGAACCACACCTCTGATCTCATCCTAGTTCTTTGTTCAATACTTCACCTTTCCCGTTCAATCCTCTGTTCCACCAAACACTTGCTCGGATCCGATCAGCACCTAACACTTATAATCAGAGTTTTTTGGAGGAGAAATCCTTGAGTTCTCCTCATTTCTGAAGTCACCCATTCCATCTTTACCAATTGTTATTCCTGCCCGGCCCTCCTTAGCTCTATGTGAAGTAAATATCACTCATTCGTGCACTTAAAAGCTTGATCGGAACAACTTCCTTTTGTGGAAGTCTATTATCCTACCAATAATTCATGGACATCGTCTTGAATACAATCTCCTGAGCAACAATTCAAGAGCACCGGGATTCATAACCACTAGTGCCATCATGGGTGGATCTAGCCGGAACTCAGCTCTTGATGCTTGGATTGCCACACATCAACTAGTGATCGATGGGATGGTTGATGAGTTCAATAACGGAACAAGCCATGGTGGATGTCATCGGTTGTACCACAGCCTTGAGATCTGGAAAAATTCCTAGGTGCCACTATATCTAGAATTCTGATGGAGTTTGTTCAAATCAACGGTGATATGGATGGTTGTTCTAATATGTGCATACTAGTGAGGGTCATTTATAAATTTAAGGGTTGCAATATAGGCAACTTTCTTGTTCAAATAACATTTTCCTCCACCTTGATTAAGATTTGGACTGGCAAGAGGTCCGGTGTAGGCTGCATCAAACCTTTTGTTAACAATTTGCAGCTATGTGACCAACTTTCCCACAAATTTGAAAAGTTGGTATGGTCTAGAGTTCTGAATCTACCTCTTCTATGACCTCTTCCTTTGAAACATCCTCTAGGAACTATAGTGAGTCCAGCCTCAGTAATCTTTGGCATAAAAGGCTAGGGCACCCTTTAGCCACGATCCTGAGTCGTGTCCTTAAATATTGTAATGTGACCTTCTGGAATAAAACTTATGATTTTTGGGATGCTTGTCAACTTGGTAATCAACATGTTCAACCTTATTCTTGGCCTACTTCCCGGGCCAAAGGTGTCTTGAAACTCGTTCACACCGACCTTTGGGGTCCCTCGCCAATCTCTTCCACAAAAAGCTATCATTATTATATTCAATTCAAAGATTATTACAGTCGGTTTCTGTTGGTCCCTTGGAAAGGCTAACACAAGTTTAGAGGGGGGGTGAATAAACTTGTCACCAAAAAATTTTCCAAACTGGAAGTACCCCAGGAACTGAGTTTTTCCCAAACTCAAACTGATGCTCAGCCCATTTTTGTTCCTGTCCATTAAACTTGTAAAGAGTTAGTTAATTCAGTTTTCCTAATGCGAGAACTGAATTAACTTGCAGCGGATAAGATTAAGCCTTTTGTGCAATAGATGTGTCAGTAAAGATCTAAAACCTCCTATGTATCAGTTTTATGCTGACTCGGTGTCTAATGTTTGCTGAGTAAGTAATGGCATGGTTATGCAATAAATAGAACAATCATATCACAAACATAAATGCATAAAGTAAATCAAAACAGAGTTTGTTTATGGAAGTTACAGGTGGTGTAATCCCGCACGTCTCCCTTCTCTCACAGTGGTGTAGGAGGTATCACTAGAATTTTGAGATAAGCATTACAAAATCCTAGCATGATGTGATCCTTCACGACACCCTAGTTTCACTTGTCTACATATAATGAAGAAATGTAAGATTGCTCCTTCACTCTGCTGCTGCTTCGATCTTTCGGAGGTGGAATGGCTCATTCACCACCACCACTAACACAAACACAATCCAGATCGCACCAATGATTGTGGCAACCAAGTTGCAACCGTATGAGGAAAGGTGGAGTTTCTCTCCTCAAACTATGCACAGCCAACCATTTTTCACAAAGGTTAGGTTTAGAATTAATCAAGAGGTTAATTCAGTGAGCTGTTTGCTTCTTCTGGATATGATGTTGCAGCTCCAAGATGCCTCTTTCCCCCTTAATGGGTTACTGGATCTTTCTTTTTAATCTTCAAGGCAATTCTGTTGGCTTCCTCTTTTCTAGATAAGAAATCTGATTTTCTGGATCTGGATCTTTAGATATATGCTATTAAAATCTTTTTCAGATCCTTCTCTCTTTAGTGTTTTCCATTGTGTATTTATAGGGGTGATGTAACGGTCACTAGCTCTTGTAGCCGTTACATTTGTCGTTTAGCCAACGTTCATCTGTATGACCTTTTGTCGTATTGTCAATTCAAATTTAACAAGGCCTTAACTCGGTTTTCTACTCTTCTTCAAAACTGAGTACCTCATATATTTGACATCAGACTTTAATTGACTCAGTCAGAGTACACCATTCAATTTTGTCTTTTTCTGGTAACTGATAATCTTTGTCCTTAAGATTATTCAGTTTTACATGATCTATAGTTCAGTTTCAGGTCACCACAGACTTGTCTGAATCCTGACTTGTAGTCACGACTTAATCATCTTCTAACTGAGTTTTCCACCTCAGTTCTTCAGTCTTTGATAACTGAGTCTGTGTCCCTCAGTTCTTTAGTCTTCTATATAAGCCAACTGAGTCTGTGTCCCTTAGCGAACTCATCTTCTTCAGTTTTCTCATAACTGAGTCTGATCCCTCAGTTTTCCATGTGTATATTCAGTTTGCTTGCTGTGACTCAGTTGTTCGCCTAGTTCCTATCTATTACAATGCTTGTCTGAAACAACCTATACAAGGTTCAGACTCTAGATAGAACTTATACATTTTCTCTAGATCATTTCTTGCTTCTTCTTTTATTTCGCACTATAACAGTTAGTTATGACTTTATCATCATGGGTTGTAAGTGATCTTACTAATTACGTGACGAATCATCATCAAAACACATATATTATTTCCAACAATTTCCCCCTTTTGATGATGTATCATAACCCTCCCTAAAAGCAATAATAAAAGAATAATGCAAGAAATCACAGCAAATTAAAATAACAAACTAAAAACAACTGAGTTCATTACAAAGCAAACTGAATAACTGGATTCATTACAATTTTCCTTTTTCCAAAATCATTAACTTTTCACCAAGATAAATGTTTCTGTTCATTTCTAGAAGCCTCCTTGCTTTTCCTTCTTCTGTTGATTCATTATCTCTGGGTTTGATATCCAGATACTCATTGATCAGCCGATTTGCTTCTTCGTTTTCTTGGTTTTTGAACTTCACCAAAATTTCCTTAATCTCTTCATCCATTACCTTCTATTCTTATTTTGATATCAAGTTATGTTTTTCTTTTTCAGCTTTTCCCTCTGATTTCATTTCAGCTTCCCCCTCAGTTTTTGTCTATTTGCTTTCATCTGCCTTAAACTTTTCAAGAAATCTGGCACAGATTACAAGCTTCTTCCTGATGTTCAACACAGATTTAACTGAGGTTTCTTCATCTTTCTCAGTTCTTGTTTCTTTAAAGGTTTCTTCTGCAATTAGCTCTTCAATCAGATTATCAACTGCTTGCCATTTTGTTGAATTGCAAGTAGATCAGCATCTACTTGTCTGTCTTGTTCTTCAACTAACAGTCTAGCATAGACCTCTTCAGCTTTGTCAGCATCAGCATCACCTTCAGCTTCATCACCTTTAGTTTTATCTTCCCCCATGTTTGAAGACATGCAGAAGCTTTCTTCAAATAACTTGCGCAAGGTGATGATGTTGGAGCCTTTGTTTAAACCTGAGTAATGTGCTTTTCCAATTAATTCATGTAAATTGTAAAGTTTCTGCTGTAGAGTCTGCATCAGGCTTTCGATGATCTCTTTTAATCCTTCCAATCTTTCTTTAATTTCAGTTAATTGGCGCTGAGATCCTTCAGTTGCAGATTTGCTTGTAGACGCTTCATGAGCTTGAGATGAGGAGCTGGCTTCATGATAATCAAAATGAAAGTCATGACTTGATAATTCTCTCTCATACTCAGTCGCGCAAAATTCAGCATCTTCCAAGGCTTCTCTTTGCTCTTCCGTAAATTCTTCATGCATTTCAGTTGAGGATTCACTTTCCTCAATTTCATCTTCAATCAGGATAGTATGTTTAGTTTCAGTTTTCTTTGATAGATGTTTGTTCCATATCCTTCTTTGTCTCCTCAAGGTTCTGTTATCCAAACTTACAGTTTCTCTTGAGCTAGAGTCTGAAGTTTCTCTCCTTTCTTCTTCAACGATTTTCCTTTTCTTTGCTCCACTGAACGCTGATTTCTGTTTCACTTCTATTTCAGTGGATTTTGAGATGGAGAAGTAGTCTAGTATTCTTTGAACTAGATAAGTGAATCCCTTTTTCAATAAGAATTTTTCTCCAACAGCCTTTCTTCCTTGAGCTTTTGCTTTTTCATCTGAAATTTGTTTGATCAATTGCTTGAGAACAAACTTGTTCCAGTCCAGTCTTTCTTCAAACCAAATGGCATATATAAGCTTCATCTTTTCTGTTGAAAGTGTGTAGAGATTCCAAGTGTGACCAATAACATTTTTGGTCAGAAGAATTGTCAAGAATGCAAACTCTTGTTTTTGTTGATAAATGGATCCGATGAAATTCTTCTCATTTTTGTTGAGTGCCGTGACATCCCAAAGTTTGCCTTTTTCTTCATTTCCAAAAGTGAGAGATGAAGATCCTCCATATATGTCCAAACCAAAGACTAGGGAAAGCAAATGTTCATCAACATTAATGCTTTTATCTTGAACTGCTGTTCTGAAGCTTTTTCCATCATTGGTGATTACAGCATTTCTATAGAATTCTTTGATACTTTATGGGTGCAGAGTATTGACCTTCGTATCAATCAAGTTTTCAAGTCCTCGAATCTTCTTGATTTTGTCTTCAATCTGAGTCGAAAGGATGGAGTTTGAGAATTTTTGACTGAAATCGTCCAGACTTATGGTGATTCCTTCATCAATGTTGTATCGCTCCATGGATCTCTGAATTAAGAATTCTTGGGGGAACTATGAATGTTTTGAAATTGATTGAGCAAGATTTTGTCAAGATTGAGTCTTTCAATCGTTTTCAAATAAGAGTCGTGTCGCAATCAATGAGATTTGTAGGGATGTACATCTACTTTTTCTCCTTGATTGACACGTGGCTTCAGGTGATTTGTCTTGTCAGCCCAAGCGACAGATGGTAGCTAGAAAGTTTTCTGCTTTTGACCAATTTTCCCTTCACCAGCTTTTGCCTTTTCAGCTTCGTTGCTATGTAGGAGTCAGTTTTCTCAGGATTCAGTAATATGAGAACTGACTTAGCCTGCAAAATAGTTTTAAGTTTTCTTTGGTACCCATATCTTTTTGGGTCCGGCTGGATTAGTTATTGAAGTACACTCTTCAGTTTCTTTGATGAGAGAATTAAGCTTTCTCATTTCTTTTCTAGATAAACCATTACGCTCAACCTTAGTTGATTTCACAAGGATTCCTTTAGATTTATCATCTTTATTTTCTTCGTGTAATCCACTAGGTCTTCCAGTATTTTGATGTCAAGAGTTTGTACTCCTTGAAATCTTAAGACTGGGTAAGGGTGGGGAATTATCATTGCTGTTGTCAAATTTACTAGATAATAGCCTTTCAGCTAGATTTGACATCTCAGTTTCAAGAAACTCATTCCAATCTTTTGCTTTGCCAAGTTCTATATCTTTTAGTTTTAACTCCAGAGTGAGTTTTTCTGTCAACTGAGTTCAGCGTATGATAACTGAGTTGAGAAATGTACCTTTCCTTGATTGTTTGTTACAGCTTTAATGTTTGACTGTACATTCTCTAGTTGCTCTAATGAATCTTCAATATCAACAGTTACTCGCAACAACTTATTTTCTTTTTTTTCTGAAAGATTTCTTAGTGATGGGACATATACATTTAGATTGCTACCCACATCATCACTGAGTTGAGGTTCTGGATTTGTCTGAGAATTTGTAGCATTGAACCTCTCAAATATTTGATCCTGAAAATCAGATACATTTAGCAAACAATTAGTCAGGGGGTGAATAAGCCAACTTATAATTCTGGATGTAACCATTTCAACTAAGTGCTTTTACAATCGTCATGGTGAGGGTAATCAACAACTGGTGTGTAAGATATCTTTGGATCACTTCCAAACGGAAGAACCATGCTCTGATACCAATTGTTGGTCCCTTGGAAAGGCTAACACAAGTTTAGAGGGGGGGTGAATAAACTTGTCACCAAAAACTTTCCCAAACTGGAAGTACCCCAGGAACTCAGTTTTTCCCAAACTCAAACTGATGCTCAGTTTTGTTCCTGTCCTTTAAACTTGTAAGGAGTTAGTTAATTCAGTTTTCCTAATGCGAGAACTGAATTAACTTGCAGCGGATAAGATTAAGCCTTTTGTGCAATAGATATGTCAGTAAAGATCTAAAACCTCCTATGTATCAGTTTTGTGCTGACTCAGTGTCTAATGTTTGCTGAGTAAGTAATGGCATGGTTATGCAATAAATAGAACAATCATATCACAAACATAAATGCATAAAGTAAATCAACACAGAGTTTGTTTATGGAAGTTCCGGTGGTGTAATCCCGTACGTCTCCCCTTCTCCTGTGGTGTAGGAGGTATCACTAGAATTTTGAGATAACTATTACAAAATCCTAGCTTTGATGTGATCCTTCACGACACCCTAGTTTCACTTTGTCTACACACATAATGAAGAAAGGTAAGATTGCTCCCTTCACTCAAGACATCGATCTTTTGGTGGTGGAATGGCTCCTTCACCACCCCACCACTACTACAAACAAACACCATCCACAGATTGCACCACTTATTGTGGCAACCAAGTTGCAACCGTATGAGGAAAGGTGGAGTTACTCTCCTCAAACAATGCACAGCCAACAATTTTTCACAAAGGTTAGGTTTAGAATTAATCAAGAGATTAATTCAGTGAGCTGTTTGCGTCTTCTGGATATGACGTTGCAGCTCCAATATGCCTCTTTCCCCCTTAATGGGTTACTGGATCTTTCTTTTTAATCTTCAAGGCAATTCTGTTGGCTTCCCATTTTCTAGATAAGAAATCTGATTTTCTGGATCTGGATCTTTAGATATATGCTATTAAAACCTTTTTCAGATCCTTCTCTCTTTAGTGTTTTCCTTTGTGTATTTATAGGGGTGATGTAACGGTCACTAGCTCTTGTAGCCGTTACATTTGTCGTTTAGCCAACGTTCATCTGTACGATCTTTTGTCGTATTGTCAATTCAAATTTAACAAGGCCTTAACTCAGTTTTCTACTCTTCTTCAAAACTGAGTACCTCATATATTTGACATCCGACTTTAATTGACTGAATCACCGTACACCATTCAGATTCTTCTTTTTCTGGTAACTGATAATCTTTGTCCGTAAGATTATTCAGTTTTACATGATCTATAGTTCAGTTTCAGGTCACCACAGACTTTCCTGAATCCTGACTTGTAGTCACGACTTAATCATCTTCTAACTGAGTTTGCCACCTCAGTTCTTCAGTCTTCGATAACTGAGTCTGTGTCCCTCAGTTCTTCAGTCTTCTATATAAGCCAACTGAATCTGTGTACCTCACGAACTCATCTTCTTCAGTTTTCTCATAACTGAGTCTGATCCCTCAGTTTTCCATGTGTATATTCAAGTTTGCTTGCTGTGACTCAGTTGTTCGCCTAGTTCCTATCTATTACAATGCTTTTCTGAAACAACCTATACAAGGTTCAGACTCTAGATAGAACTTATACATTTTCTCTAGACCATTTATTGCTTCTTCTTTTATTTCGCACTATAACAGTTAGTTATGACTTCATCATCATGGGTTGTAAGTGATTTTACTAATTACGTGACGAATCATCATCAAAACACAGATATTATTTCCAACAGTTTCCTTGGATATATCCTTTAAAACACAAATCCGATGATCTTCAAACATTTTTCTTGTTTAAATCCTTAGTTGAGAATCAGTTTTCTTGTCACATCAAGGATGTCCAATCTAACTTGGGAGGGGAGTTCAGATCTTTTGTACTCTTCCTTGATGCAAATGGTATATCTTTTAGGCACTCTTGTCCTCTTGCTCATGGCCAAAATGGCAGAGCTGAGAGAAAGCACAGACATATTCTTGAGATGCAAGGGACTCACTATCCTAGACTATGCCTCTATGTCTCTCAAGTTTTGGTGGGATAGTTTCCAATACTCGGTTATGCATATCAATATGTTACCCACACCTATCCTATACACTGCACCAAAAAAAGCCTTTAAGGGCGTTTCAAAACGCCCTATATAAGAGTCTGTCGGGGCGTTTTTAATCTAGAGGCGTTTCCATAGAACGCCCCTTCTGTCGACGTCATAATAGGCAAAAACGCCTTAACACAACCCGGATGGGGCGTTTGAAGCGCCCTAACACAAACCTGATGGGGCGTTTGAAACGCCCTAACACAACCCTGGGGCGTTTGAGAACGCCTTAACACAGGTGGTATTGATGCAAGTTCAAGCGCCTTTATTGAGTCCGAATGAGGTAGTTTGAAATGTCATAAGAAAACCCTATTAGGGCGTTCCAAAACGCCTCATCAGGATTTTTTAATATAAAAAAAATTAATACCTTCATGTCTCTCTCTCTCTCTATATATATATATATATATATATATATATATTCCATGCACATTCAATCCACTACTAAGCAACAAATTAAATTAAAACTTCCAAAACAACTGTTCTCAAGTAAATAAAGTTGAAATTACACCTCAAGTCAATTAAAACATGCATTTAGAAAACAAATAACTCCATGTCCAAATCTTTAAAAGCCCTCTACTTCCTCTGCTTTTTGGATTTCTAGTGTCAAGGCATACACGAGAATCGAGGCAGTGCGAAGGTTCACTTTTTGACAATGAAGTTCACCTCAACTAACACAAATTTCTCCCATTTGAGATAAATTTAACTAGTTTACCATAGCGACAATACCTACTATATCCATGCCTCCATCCTTTTTCACAAATAGAGGAACATATTTGTGTTGTGTACACATTGACATCTAAAACCGAATTATTCACATTCAAACCAAAATCAGTTCAACTTACTCGGAATGCTTGTTGAAGGACGCAAAGTCTTTTTTCGAGTCGTTTCTCTTCAATTTCGCATTAGGTTTTGCGTAATTTCTTCAAACTAATTGTCCATGTTATATACACAACAAAATTACCACATTTTGTGTTGGAATGTTTTGGTTACCTTTCACGAAACTTGGGTGGTCACAACAAGAACACATAACGGATTCTCGATTAGGTAATGAAATACAAGTTCATTGGTGAGCGCGTTGCTCGTACTACTTTCAAGATTCTTGTAGTCTATGTGCTTTTTCTTCTAAGATTCTGTAGTCTCGTGATTTTTGCAAAGAAATAGAAGCATCCATGAGTATAACTAGCGACTATGTAATGTAAAATCAAACTATTCCAAATTGTATATAATATTGGACAATGAAGAAATTGCAAAGTTAAGGAGTAGAAACACTTTGAGCATCGTAAAGGCAAGTGTTCTAAATCAAACAACTTAAATCACAAAAACCGTGTAGTCCCACCAATCCATTTAGATTATCAAATTCATAAATAGTTCCAATGTTTAAAAATCATTTATTATAGCAAACAAAGAAACAACATGAGTTTATTATGACATATGCAAAAGAAACAACAATGACCACTTGGCCAAATTTATTATACCTTTCGCCTTGTTGAGGGTTGAGGTATCTGTATTTATAAATGACAAGAAAGCAAGTTCAAAAACAATAGCCAATATTAATCCACAAAACTACTGCTTAATCCCATTTTAGTCCCCGAATTTGTTTTGTTGTCGAAAAGAGTCCACCAACTTGTTTTCCTTCACATTACATTCCCATTTCCATCTTCTTAGATTCACAGACAATTTTGGCACGGCAACACAACTGATTCGCAAATACACAAATGGGATTAATCAATTAGCTAACAAATTACCGTCTTGGCCATTTGGCTCCCAAAAAAACAATACAAACAAAAAGTCTAGCCAAAGCCCAAAAAAAAAAACAAAGCAAGCAAGAAAGACTACCTGTTTCCCTTGAGAAGCTCAAGGACTTGAGAGTACGTAGGAAGTGCAGGTATGGCTCCCTTCTTTGTAGTTGTTATGGTTCCACATGCACATTCAAAAACAAAAATAGAATAAAAAAACTAAGAATCAAAACTCAGAACTTCAATCTAAAAGGCTAACCAATTAGAATTAAACTCAACGCCAAAAGAGAGCTGAAAAGCAAATGAATAACTTGCCAAAGCTTAAAACTTTCTAGTTTGTAATGTGTGCTTTATTCTTGAACACCTTATACACCAACCTGATTAACACAATAAACTTTCCTCCAACCCCAGTTTTCCTTTCTCAAGTAGCCAAGTCATCAATCGGTGTTAGGTATTGATCAACTTTGAATGTTGTTGCAACTGGGATTAAAACAATTTCTCTAAATATCTATAGAGCCAATAAATTCTGCCCTACATAACCTTCAGCCTATACCTAATCCAAACCATCATTTTCCTTGCAAAAACAATCTTTTACACCCCAATTTCTTGCCAAGTGGAGTTCCATTAACATCAAAACCAAACTCTTCTCAATCCTATATTTTTTAACTTCATCCTCAAAACAATAGATTCTTTAGATGCTAGGACAAAGAAATGAATGGTTCATGACCCGAATTATGCCGTAAGATAATGCATTACCCTGATAAGCCGATACTTCGGCTCAAACTTCTTAGCGTTCTCCACAGAATCTTTCCTAGCTCTACAGTAAAAGTCGGAACAAATTCAGTTTCAAATAGGAACATAATACGATTTAAAGCCAAACCTCGCCTGAAAGAAAAACAAAAGATTAAAAACAGTAAACAATTATTAATCATTTAAAAAAGAATAAAAAACAGATGAAATGCAAAAGAAACAATCATAAAAAATCAAAGAGTAAACAAAAAAGAACCTTGGAGATGTTGGGTCGTCCAGGATGCAAAACATCGATGACCTGCACCAACGAAATCGAGAATCACATTAAAAGGGAGAATAATAAACAAAAAAGACAAACAAAATGTCGAAATAAAAATAGAAACGAAAGGACTAACGAATTTCTTTCTACAGTGGAGGAGATTGTAAATTATAGATCTAAACTTTGTAAATTATAGAACTTGCTGCCAGATAAAAAATACCTGTGAGGCTCGATGGCTGGTGACTAAAACTCTACCACATCACTCAAAAATCACAGCTCAAGACTGATATCAGTTTCTCGAGAAATTAAATTGATATCACAGCCCTCGATTAGGAATCATCACAACAAAATAATTAAGCACAGCTGTATCTTTTGAAAGTGAAGATGGTGATGGGTTTGGCGTGGAAGAACGATGGACCGGCCGATTTTGGGGTGAGTTTTTGCCATAGATCAATGCTACTGAAGATCTAGTGAAAGAAGAGAAAAGCGATGAACGAAAAGCGGGCATCTCGTTTCTTTTACCCGATAAAGGAATTAGGGTAAAATGAATTTGCGCCTATATTTTTTATTTTATATTTTAGTCATATGCAGAACGCCCGGTTAGCGATTTTACATAATAAAAAAAACAAAATTACTTCATTTTATTACTCATCAAACGGACATTCCTTTCAAGCGCCCCATCAGCCATATATTAGGACATTTCTTAAAAAATGTCCTGATAGCAATGTCCTAAAAAGCCTATTTTGTAGTAGTGATAGTCTAAAAGTCCTTATGAAGTCTTCTGGAAACAACCCTTTGATTACTCTAGTCTCAAGATTTTTGGCTGCTCCTGTTTTCCCCACCCCCAATCCATATCAAAATCATATGTTCCAGTTAAACTCCACAAAATGTGTCAATCTAGGACTCGGTCCTCATAAAAAAGGCTACCTTTGTCTGGATCCTAAAACTAACATATTGTACGTTTTTAGAGATGTCACATTTCATAAGACTGATTTTCCCTACTCAACAGTGTATACCCCTGTATCTTTTTCTATCACTTTCACTCATACATGCATCCTCTACATTTTCTCTATTTCTTCCAAATACTCAAGTCATTTGCAACTGATACAGACACAATTCAAGTCACTGACAACACTGCCCATATGCAAAAGGATCAGTTGAATATTCCACCATGTTATCAAATCACTACCACCATCACACAAACTATAGCTCCATTAAATACATCCCAACTTCTACCCCTCATCCTCCGACTCTAGTATCATAGTCCTCACCTTCAGAAACATCCACCACAAACTTCACACCAACTCCACCTAGTATCATAGTCCTCACCTTCAGAAACATCCACCACAAACTTCACACCAACTCCACCGCCTACAGTTACAAATATTCACCCTGTGCAGAAAAGAGCCAATGATGGGATCACAAAACCAAAGAAATTCTCTTACTTGGCTCAGTCCGATCTTTCATCCTTTCCAACAGAACCAACATGGGTGTCTGATGTTCTCAGGACCAACAAGGCACCTGCAACCACACCTGTGGTTTCTTTACGCAACATGCCCCTAGCATCTGCAACCACACCAGGATTCGAACCAGTGGCCTCACTCTGATACCATTTGTTAGGATCAAGAGCTTACCGTTGTACTAAAACCAATTGGCGTTAGTAAATGTGCTACTTTGTTTCTTAACAATGTACATCTTTTCAACGCCTCGGTCGAATTATCTTATACTTGGGCAGGCAGGATGCTGGTACACCCCAACAGTTATTGAATTGGACCTAGAGATCTTGTAACCCTTTGGTGACAAAAATGACTTATTGATAAAGTTTTGATTTTTTTTTGTGACAAAAATATTGTCACATGCAAAGCCTTTTGGTGACAAATGTTACGTTTTATCACAAATGTTCTGGAAAGCTTTGCTGGAAAATATTAATGTTTGTCATGACAGAACATGCTTTGATGAGGGATATTAAGGTTTGACGCTATAATTTAGCATCACCAAATACAAAACAAACGCCGCGACAATTTTTTGTCATTAATACCTTCAATGAAGAAAATTAGAGCTTTTCGTGATGATTTTGTCATCACGAAAATATTTTAGAGTAATGAGACCTGGAAATATGTGCCAAGTAGACAATGGAATCTAAAGCTCACTTATGCCTTATTACATCAATGGTTCAAGAAATCCTTTAATGATCGTAGTTTGTTCATAAGTGGTTATGTGAAAAGATGACCATATTGCTAATCTATAGTGATGATGTAATTCTTGTTGGACCTTCAATACAATACATGCATATCAAAGACTTCCTGCATGATAAGTATGCAATAAAAGATTTGGGAACTATCAGATTCTTTCTAGGTCTAGAGGTAGCTCTATCGCAAAGGAAATATTGTTGAGATTTACTCATAGTATTTGGTTGTCTTTAGTGCAAACCATAAAAAAACTCATATAGGTACATCTCACAAGTTTACTTATAATGATTCACAAAAGTTTCCAGACGACATATATTATAGGACTTTATTAGGAAATATTTTATATATAAGCTTAACAACACATTACTTTTTCATTACAGCAAGTTAGTTTGTACTTTTCTTGTCCAACAGAACTCACTATAAAAGCAGCTCATCATGCTATAAGGTTAATTTCTTAAGCAAACTGTAGGACAAGGCTTGTACTCTCCAATTAATAACAATCTCAGACTTAAAGGCTACTTAGATTACGACTAAGTGGGATGCACAGTGACAAGAAGGTACGTTACAGGATATTCAGTGTTCTTAAGTGATTCCTTAATAGCCTGGAAGCCTAAGAAAGAAGCAAGCAACTATTTCTAAATCATCATCTAAAGCAGAGTATAGAGTAATGACGTATGGCTACTAACGAAATTCAATGGTTACTATATCTACTAAAGGATTTTCAAGTCAATCAGGCTTTTGTTGTTTCTTTATTCTATGATAACAACGGTGCAATTAATAAAGTTGAATATCATGTTTTCCATAAGAGGGCAAAACATACAGAAATTGATCATTATATTTTCTTCCCCTAATCCAGCTTGAGGGCGGATGTTACATGCAGCATTCAACATGCTACATTTGAGGCATTTCTGCCAAAATGGAGCTGAAAAAAGAAATGATAAGCTAAGGAACCCTAAAGATCAATAAAGACCTATTGTTTCATGTTGAGGAAAGAGATATAAGCAAAAGAAGTTATAGCAACCGAGCCCGTAGTGAAGTATCCAAAGAATGGTGAAGTTTCTCTTTGAGGACTTCATCAAACAACGATTAAACCGTTGTTAAAAGTTAGTTACAGGCAGTTACTTAGCTTCAAATTGTTTTAACCGATTTCCTCTGTATTTTGATCTATAAATAGGTCTCTAATGTAAAGAGGGGAAGTTGTTCATGTAATCAGTTTCAATTTCAATCACTAAAAGGCGCATCCTTTCAAGCTTCTTATTTCCTTTAAAAAAAATGGTTAAATATTTTTTTTTTTTTTTTAGATACGAAACTATACACACCCATTAAATAATTCAAAAACCAGTTATGTCAATGAAGAAAACGGTTAAAGTCCGAAATTGATTAGTCCAACTTTACATGCCATTGCTGTCTGACAATCTACTTCTGCTCACAAACAAAGTTAAAGCAGCAATGGACCAATGAAACTTGGATGCAAAAGAATTATGAATTTCTCAAAAATAATAATTTTAAAAAAAAAATTAAAATAAAAAACATGAATACAAACTTAGCAAAAAAAAATGATAATTATTGTAACATTTAATAATTAGTAACATTGGCATCATCATCCATAGCCGTGGCAGAAAATATGTTGTCAAGCATTCGGACTTTCAGAGGTAACAGCCGCTGCTTCTGTCTGTGTTGGTGTTGAGATTTGCTGTGACGTCTGTGAATCTGCCAACAATTATACATTGCAATACAGGTATAACCGTTCAGTCACAACGATGATACAAATGTATTTAGATACTCAATCTATAATAATGTATATTTATCACGATCAATTCGTACTGTAAAATACATAAAACATATAAGTCTTGTCTGTTAATTAAGAAGTTTTCTGCATATTTTTCGTAATTGAATATAAATAATTTTCTATCAAATAAAAATGTTTATAAATTATCACTTTTTTAGGTCATGCTCATGAGTCCAAAAATCCCATACTTTCACCAGATAAAAGGGCCAAAAACCGTACCTGTTGGAGTAGTGGTGTATTTACCCATATTGCACTAACTCGCAATCTCTATATACAAACATGCAATTATATATATGTGTGTTTGAATATAATAATTAGCGATTTAATATAATATTTACCCATAACATTTTTTTATTATTTTATTTATTTTTCTATGAAGGGAGGCTTTTGTCTAAATTAACAATACAAATTAAACCAAACAGCAATACTCGGCAGGACAGGGTAAAGGGTAATGAAATGTACCACAAAAGTTGACTATTAATTTTTTTTTTTTCTTGAGAAAGCACGCGACTCATCCTAAATAAAGCCATGTCCCAAACGACTTTCGAATCTGATCTCTCAGAGAGGAGCGCTTGAAGTTAAGCCAGTGAACTGCAACTAGAGGCGTATACTGAAGTACAATTGACTATTAATTTGAAATAAAATAATAATAACAACGAGGAATTGGACGTCATATCGCAGAAGTATATATGGTGTTCAAGTTTAAGACAACTAATCTTGGAGAAATGTAAGTTTTTTTCTTTTAGCCAATTAATCTTGGAGAAATGTAAGTTTTTAAAATTTAAAGAAAGAAAAAAAAAAAAAAAAAACAATGATCCACCAAAAGATTGCTTCAATCTTACGGGTTGAACACCAAAAAAAATAAGATTTGATTCGGAACCAAATTATAATTTGTGATGACTCTAACGGCTAACCACTTGTTTGGGAATATGTTTTTTCTTTATTTCACTAATTAAAATCAATTGCAACCATAGCGTTCAATAGTAAATAAATGTAGTAATAGTTATTCTCAACAAAACACACAATATATATATATATATATATATATATATATATATATATATATATATATATTATGGGAGACTTTGAAAGCATTCTGTTTTTTCTGCCTATGCCATCATAACGTCGTGAAAAATAGATGTTTATTCGACAAGGCAATAGTCGAATGTTTCTCCTATTCGAATTTTTATTTGACAATGAGTCTAACGAAAATTAATTGTTCGAATTAGTGATGGTGGATTGTGTTTACTCAAGTGGGCACTAGTCGAAAGAGTGTAATGTAGTTATTTTGGGGAAATTTTGGGTGGACCCTCCGTTGGCGGGGAGGTGTGATGTGATCGAATCTTAACCATTGGTTTTCAAATTAAATATAAACTGTGTGGTTTTGATTAAACTGTGTAACGTCATTTAACTCCAAATGGAGTGAGTAACCCAATATTTTCCCTTTATTGTGTTAAGAATGAAATTTTGTCGGTGCTTCAGGTAGAAATAATTATACAGTGGTGCATTGAGTATATGTAAAAAACAGTGTATTGTTCTAAATAAAAGAAAAATAAAAGTGTGGTTCTCCTTAGTTTAGATGCCCAAGTAGCTAAATTTTCGTGATGCCCTTAAAGACTCTCAGAATTATTATTATTATTATTATTATTATTATTATTATTATTATTATTATTATTATTCTGCTTTCGCAAGGTATCCGCAAACAATTATATAAGACTACTCATTCTATGTATTGTTGGGCACTAAAGGTTCTACTTTCGTAAAGTATCAGCAAACAATTGCATAAGACTGCTAATTCCAGATACTCTTTGGCACTAAAGGTGGAGACCTCCTTCCAACAAGGTTTGCTGTCTCCACAAGGGCCCGAGCATGAAACTTCTTACATCCCTTCCACTGACATCTTGTTTAAGCGACCAAAACCTCTTCCACCTAAATTATTTATATTCCGATGGGCCTCCGATTCTTTTATTAGAAAAAAGATATATCACTATTGATATCACATTTCTATATTTTATGTACTTTTTTAGATTGAAGGGTATGTAATTCTTTTTTTTTTTTTTTTTAAGGAAGTCGTTGGGTTAAATATTACCCATAATGCACTAACTCGCAATCTATATATACAAACATGCAATTATATGATTTTCTTCCGAAATCTCGATTTGTTTGAGACGTTTCACTATTTTTAGTTTACGAAAAGTCTCCAATTAATCGGCGAATTTCGTTAATTGATGTAATATAATTAGGGTTATGATAAAGTGAAACTTAAAGTACATAAATATAAAAAGTATTAGATCATTTGATGAAATTCAAAGGATTAATTAGACGTTTCGTAAGCGGTTGAAAAGTCAAATATCCCAAACAAAATGAGACGGAGGGAGTATATGTGTGTATGAATATATTAATTAGCGATTTAATATAATATTTACCCATAATATTTTTTTGTTATTTTATTTTATTTTATTTATTTTTCTATGAAGGGGGCTTTTGTCTAAATTAACAATACAAATTAAACCAAACAGCAATGCTCGGCAGGACAGGGTAAAGGGTAATGAAATGTACCACAAAACTTGACTATTTTTTTTTTGTTTTCTCGAGACGAAATACATACGCATCCATCCTAAACTAAACTACGTCCCAAACGGGGTTCGAATCTGGGTCTCTCCACTGAAAGCGCAGTTGAAGCGCAATGAGCTTCACTCATTTAAGCGTATCACGAGTACAATTGACTATTAATTTGAAATAAAATAATAATAACAACGAGGAATTGGACGTCATATCGCAGAAGTATATATGGTGTTCAAGTTTAAGACAACTAATCTTGGAGAAATGTAAGTTTTTTTCTTTTAGCCAAATAATCTTGGAGAAATGTAAGTTTTTAAAATTTAAAGGAAAAAAAAAAAAAAAAACAATGATCCACCAAAAGATTGCTTCAATCTTACGGGTTGAACACCAAAAAAAATCAGATTTGATCCGGAACCAAATTATAATTTGTGATGACTCTAACGGTTAACCTCTTGTTCGGGAATATGTTTTTTCACTAATTAAAATCAATTGCTACCATAGCGTTCAATAGTAAATAAATGTAGTAATAGTTATTCTCAACAAAACACACAATATATATATATATATATATATATATATATATATATATATATATATATATATATATATATATATATATATATTATGGGAGACTTTGAAAGCATTCTGTTTTTCTGCCTATGCCATCATAACGTCGTGAAATATTGATGTTTATTCCACAAGGCAATAGTCGAATGTTTCTCCTATTCGAATTTTTATTTGACAATGAGTCTGACGAAAATTAATTGTTCGAATTAGTGATGGTGGATTGTGTTTACTCAAGTGGACACTAGTCGAAAGATTGTATTGTAGTTATTTTGGGGAAATTTTTGGGTGGACCCTCCGTTGGCGGGGAGGTGTGATGTAGTCGAATCTTAACCATTGATTTCAAATTAAATACAAACTGTGTAACGTCATTTAAATTGTGTAACGTCATTTAACTCCAAATGGAGTGAGTAACCCAATATTTTCCCTTTATTGTGTTAAGAATAAAATTTTATCAGTGCTTCAGGTAGAAATAATTATACAGTGGTGCATTGAGTATATGTAAAATTCAGTGTATTGTTCTAGATAAAAGAAAAATAAAAGTGTGGTTCTCCTTAGTTTAGATGCCCAAGTAGCTAAATTTTCGTGATGCCCTTAAAGACTCTCAGAATTATTATTATTATTATTATTATTATTATTATTATTATTATTCTGCTTTCGCAAGGTATCCGCAAACAATTATATAAGACTACTCATTCTATGTATTGTTGGGCACTAAAGGTTCTGCTTTCGTAAAGTATCAGCAGACAATTGCATAAGACTGCTAATTCCAGAGACTCTTTGGCACTAAAGGTTGAGACCCTTCCAATGAGTTTATTTGTCTCATGGCGAAACACGAAACTTCTTACATCCTTCCACTCTGACAACTTGTTTAATCGACCAAAACCTCTTCCACCTAACTTATTTATATTCCGATGGGCCTCCGGTTCTTTTATTAGAAAAAAGATATATCACTATTGATATCACATTTCTATATTTTATGTACTTTTTTAGACTGAAGTCCTTAATTGGGTAAGTAATTTTTTTTTTTTTAAGGAAGTCGTTGGGTGAATATTACATTACAATATAAGCTACTCAACAACGAAAAATAAAATAAAAAATAAAATGTTTAATAATTTTGACCCTTAGTGGGCCTAGACTTATACAGCCACTTGATGGACTGCAAATTCAGAACCATGCATTATCTAAGATGTGAAACTCACATGCATGTATTCACTATATATTGGTTTATACACTTGGTGCCTCTCTGGCAAATACTTTCATCACATGGTTAGAAATCTTAGGTGGCCCCCCATGCCTTGGGTGTTAAACTACTCGATTGCATCAAAATAGGTAAAATCTTTTGGTTTTGTTAATTTAATTCACTGTATTATTTCATATTTCTATATGGCAACAGCAAAGTTGTTGGTTTTATAATAAATGTACTAACGTGGCATTTGCACAACAGAAACATGCATGCACGATCCGAGGCGAATTTCGAAATAGTCATGTTGCGGGATAGTTGATTCCCAATACCAAGGTCTCGTACTTGAGAAAAATAAGAAAATTACCTGGTGAAGGTGCAAAGGGATGTTGCCTTGTTGATGGTAATAGAGGCAGAGGAGAGAGGGGAGGATAGGAGGTGGCGCCGGAGGAGCCGCCTTCCATCGGAGGAGTCGGGTAATAAAGATAATTAGGTGGACCTTGAAAACGGGCACCCGGGTTATTTGCAGAAAATGTTCCTCTTGCAGCAGCTTGCGTGTGATATCCGTAATAATATGGAGAACCCATTGTCGGGGAAGATGGCCCGTATATTTGAGGATAGTATTGCGCTTGTTGTAGTTGTGGGTTGTACATACCCTGTGTAAATTATAGTATTTGATTAGTGCAACTTGCTTTATTTATTATTTTATTTATAAACTTCATGCTTTAATAATCTCTACATTATAATAACATAACATATACTCCATTATATATATATATATATATATATATATATATATATATATATATATATATATATATATATATATATATATATATATATATATATATAACTTCGTGGTAGCCATAATCTTGAGGGGTTGAGGGTACTAACTTGGTGGTAGCCATAATCTTGAGGTTGAGGGTAGGTTGCGTACCTGACAAACAAACAAAAAAATATTTTGTTACATATGAAAATCATATTATTATATATTCTTCGAAACTATGATTGTTATGCACATGAAATGTCATATCAGATCTCTCACATCCATTGGTAATATAACAAAATAAAAATAATGTAATAAATGATTTCCATACCAACCTTTCAATTAGTTGATACAAAACTATGATGCACGGAAAATTGGATTGAATTCTTCTTGATAAATTTTTAATCAATAAAAATATTTGATTAAGAAAAACAAAATCCAGCTCCTAGGGCCAAACGTAAGTGGTGAACGAGGTTCGCCAGTACCTTTTGTTTTAAGATTAAGAAAAACGGTTAAACTCTAACCGGAAGGGTTATCACGCTACTGTCCCACGAAATTAGTAGAGAGGTTAATTATGTAACATAGTGGTTCAAAATCATGGGTTGTCATTTTACCAAAATACTGAAAGAAGTCGTTCATTTACGGGATTCGAACATCCACACTCCATTTCCGTCAAATTTGTAATTCATTATTTCAATGGCCAAGTCTTAGGTCGTATCACGAGGACTTGTTTTAAGATTAAGAATGCTGGAAAATGAGGAATAGTTACCGGCCCCTTTAAGAGCAACACTGTTTCAAAATAACCGTTATAGGTATCTAAGGTGTACCCTTGAGGAAAATCCTACGTGTTATATGCTATCAAGGGCGGATCTTAGCATGGGACTAAGAAATTAAGCTTCAAAAGGAAAAAAATATTACACTATAAAATCTATGTAGTCTAGTTTGTTCCATAAAAAATTCTTAATCCAGCCCACTCGACGAATTTGATATAGTCCATTAGCCCACCCAAGATGAAAATCCTGGCTCTGCCCGTGCATGCTATGTTGCAATCCATTTGTCTTGTTGTCCATTACACATTTCCACTTTGTAACTATCAAATTTCATTGATCACTAAACAAATTGTGCATCATTTAGTAGAGATCATTACAACCATTGACTTAATATGATGGTATACTTTTTTATGTGTTACATTGATCCAAGTTGAATCCAATGTCGGTCGTAATGACTTTTTGAAGTAGGTAACAATAATTTCATAATTGACGATGATAAGTTTTTGGATCGGACGAGGGTTGTGGTTCCACTCCCGTCTATATTCACATCATGAGAAACAAGAAATTATATCGCTTGATTTTCTCTCTCTTCACTTTTCATATTCATTTTAATGTTTTTTAAAGACCCTCCCAAAAAAACTGGTGCACTTTCTTGAACAATTTTGAAAGCAATTAAAGTCAATGTTTCACAGATTTGAACAACACAGCTCAACAATCTTCAACTATGACAGAGCAGATGGATATCAATAATACAATCCTAAATGTCCTTCACTCGAAGGATTTATTTTAGCTAAGTATCCTGAATACGTGTGAAGATTGAAAAAGACTCTTTATGGTTTCGAACATGCACCTAGAGCTTGGTTTGAGGCTCTCAAATCTCAAAAGTGCACTTGTATGGTTACTCAATCTATTATAGATTCTTCTTTTTTGGTGATTAAAAGTACTATTAAAGTGCTCTATGTTTTATTCTATGTTGATCATATTTTAGTGATCGACATTCACTACATCAAAAAATTAAGTCTTCGGAAGGGAACTACGAGTCTTCTATGTACCATCTACACACCAGATTGCAGAGATATGTTCACAAAGGCCTTAGTTGGTTCTCAGCTGTGTCACTTTTTCGGATCCAAACTTAACGTTGCAATAACACCATTACATTTGAGGGATCCGTTAAGATATAATAAATAAGAAGTTGAAATTAGTGTGACAGGTTTTCTAATACTAATAAATGATTAGTCTTTAGGGGTAGTTTGCGATGCAAGTCTAGGTCATTATGAACTTTTGAAAAAGAGTTCTAGTTTTCATTGTCTGATTCTCCAAGGATATATTACTTGTGCTGCTGAAGTCTCCTTTGTTGAGTTTACAAATAATCATTCACAACTTTAAAAAATGTATCAGATGGAGACGTGTAGGTTGTAAAGTCCCACATCGGTAAAATAAGAAAATACTCATCCCGTATAAGTGTGAGGCATAAAGGTCTTGTCAACTCGGAGTTAGCCGCTTTGCTTTGTTAGACCAAGCGAGGGCGGTCTCAAGCGGTTGACCGGACATTTATGACTCATTTAGCTGCTACCAGGCTCAAAGTGCAGGGCGTTCTGAATAGTATCGAGCCGACTATCGAGGCGGAACTATCGCCGTGCACCGCACAAGAAAGCGGTGTAAAGATGGCCTCTAATTACCTCTGGTAAGGGGCGATCGAGAACGATCTCGCCATCATCTGGCGACGCCGTCCTTAAAAGGAGAGAATGTAAAAAGTCGCATCGGTAAAATAAGAGAATGCTTCATCTCCAGTATAAGTGTGAGACATAAAGGTCTTGTCAACTCGGGTTAGCCCTTTTAGACCAAGCGAGGGCAGTCTAGCGATTGACCGGACATTTATACGATCGATTTAAGCTAAAGACGCGCGGTCGTGGCCTTACATAGGTACATTTTTTTTTTTCAGGGAAGGTACCATTTTTGTAATCTTAAATTTACAACAAGAATTTACCTCCGTTTGGAAATTTTTTTATAATACAACAAAGTGACATAAATTAGACTATCACACACAATATAAATGTATTATGTGAAAGAGTAAAAAAAAAAAACAAATAAAAAACATCGAATATATGTCACTTGATACAAAATTCGTAAAAGCGTTTGCATCATAAAAACTGTCATGCGCTTTTCCAAATACTTGATCACAAGTAATTGTACCCTACATTTGCTTTATAATATAATAAAGCTTAAGACAATCCTTCCAACGGAATGAAATTAAATTTAAGTTTGCCAATTAATGAGTAGTTTTCTGTCATTCTACAATCAAGTTCTTGACTATTATGAAAACAACTTATAATTAACAAGAGTAGAATCAAGTCATGGACCCATTATTTAATAGGTTGATTCCTAACACGTACGTAGACGTATCTCTCCAATATGCCTTTTTGCTATTAAACACCAAGTTCGTGGTTTTTGTTTTCCTTGACACCATACTAACTAAGTTAGGGGCCGTTTCTTAAAATTGAAATCTAAAAGTTAAAGTTTGAACTTTAAAATCTGAAATCTGAAGTCCGAATTTATTTAGTACCTGAATTATTTAAATGCTGAAATTGATTAGAGTGTTTGATAATGGAAGTCGTCTGAAAAAGGTTGAATAAAAAATAATTACGTGGTACATATTTATTTGAAGATTTTATAAATTCCTCATTTCATATATTTATATATATCTCTTAAGTTTCTACATATACACTAGTTGTCAATTGACATTTGATTATTTACTATAATGCCATTATTATTTCAGAAAAAAAAAAGATAATGCCATAACTTGTTTCAAAATAATAATAATAATAATAATAATTATTATTATTATTATTATTATTATGTCATAACATAAAATGAATAGTAAAAAAACGAGATAGCATATGTATTCATAAAAATAAATAAAAAAAAAATCAAAAGAGCAAACCGATTCTTGTAATTAAAAACATAAAAAATAACGTAAACTGATCATTTACGTGGGCGGCACTTTTTGCGGGAAGGGAATTCAGTGATAAGTAGCACCCTTGTCGCTGAAATTTTTTCAAAGCAATTCAGAACATCTTAAATAAATAAGTGATGTTTTAATTTAATTATCAAACACTGCATAACGTAACTGACACTTAAAAATTTACAAATAAGTACTTAATCGTGTTACCAAACGGGCCCTTAGTGACAAAGAAGTATTACCTCTGTTTCAAGATTTAAGTTATCATACGTGTTTGCACACAGATTAAAAAAATGTTTGAATGTCATAAATTTGATGATTAATGTCTAAAATGTTTTTTGACTATCATTAATGCAATAGTCGTAAAGTAATGAAAAGTGATTGGATTGATAATAAATTAAGGTGTAAGATAGAGAAAACAGTAATAAATTGCATTGGTAATGTAGTATGACTTATATTGTGAAACAAAATTAAAATTGTAAGATAACTTATACTCCCTCCGTTTCTTTAACTGTCACATTTGATATAATTTTTTGGATGACCTGGTTACTTTTTAGCTTAAAGTTAGTCATTTTTTGGATGAACCTGGACATTAAAGTTAGTTATTTTTTGGATGAACCTGGACATCAAATATAACAGTTAAAAAAAACGGAGGAAGTATTTATGAACGGAGGTAGTATAACTTGAACCTGTAAAACTAAAAGATACTGTATGGTTTTAAAAGTCCCCAGGACATGACCTATTGATAAAGGGGTAGGGTGTTGTAATAACAGCTGGATCGGGAGCTGGAGTGTGGAGGTTCGAATCCCGTAAATAGACGACTTCTTTCAACATCAATTAGATGGTTGTTTGTTTGTTTGTTTTTTTTTTTTTTTTTTCTTAAAACGACAATAACCTGCATGTCCACAAAGCGTTCATATAATAGGACAGTAACAACCATAGTTCCATGACGACACTTGTTCCTCTCTAATCTCACGGCACACCTCGTAATTCCTCCATTACTTGGAAACCGAGTTTGACTGAACTCGAACTTTTTAAGAAACGATATGAAGGATTTGTTTTTTAGTGAAAACCTTATCATAAATAGCTGATTTAATAATAATAATCCATCTCTTTTTAATTATTTAAAGAAGTTACTAGAAACACCTTTATTAATAAAGTTACATAATAGTAATACTGACTTTAAGCATAGAATCATTAAAAAATATCTCATCATATTCATGCTCTCCCTCCTTTCTACTTTATAACATTTATTTATCAAAATTACTCTCCGTCCCGACATAAGTCATCCAAGAGTTTTAATCACACAGATTAAAAACTTGTTAAAAATCATTAATGTATGATTAAAATGTCTAATTCACCATTTGATAGTCATAAATACAACAATTGTTTAATGGTTGGATGGATAAAAATTATGGGTAAGATGAGGAAAAATATTAATAAATACTCTTTTGATATTGTGAATGACTTATATCATAGAACAAGATGAAGAAATTAGGATGATTTATATTTTAGAACGGATTGAATATATGTTTAAATTTATATGAGATTGTATCCTATTTGATACAAAATTTATTATACTATTATTTGTTTCTCTTATATTTATTACACTAGGAGAGATAGGAAAAAAGGTTACCAAATTAAGAACTTTTTAGTCGTATACATGCACTATACTCACTAAATCCCAAAATATAAGATCATTTGGTGTCATATCAAAATATAAGATCATTTGGTGTTTTCACAAGATTTATGAAAATGATTATATATCTTTAATTTTAATGATAAAAAGCTAGATTCTATTTGACCGTCATTAATACAATATTTTGTAAAGTACAGTAATAAAAAATTTGTGAATTTATAATAATGAATACAGATATAATGAATGTTCAATTAATATTTCAAATTGACATATATTATGAGATAAAAAAACTATAAACTTATATTTTAATTAGGACGAATGGAGTAATTTTTAAAGTCATTGTATTAATTAATTATATAACTCTCTTCATAGGTACAATGATTTTGGAAATTAAATAATACCATATACTACTTACATCCCAAAATATAAATCCATTTGAGTTTTTAACACTGATTAAGAAATTTGGTTAAATTGGTTATGTATCATTAATTTTGTCGTCTAAAATGACCTTTGACTACTATTAATGTAATAATTATAAAATAATAAAAAATACAGTTATAATTAATTATGGGTAAAAAGATGGAAAATGCAATAAATGTTCTACTGGTATTGTAAGAAGACATATATTATGAGACAAGATAAAAAAAAAATGTATATGTTTAAGAACGGAGTGAATACTTTATAACTATTAGTCTCTCCGTACAGAATATAGATCACTTAACCTATTTTTAGTTATCTTAGAATATAAGTTATTTTATATTATCAATGAAATATTATTACTATTTCATTTATCTAATCCTTAACTTGTTAATCATTTCATTAATAATACTCAAAGAATATTCAATCATTTTATATTCAATTATTTTCTTAACATTTGTGAAAATAATTATTTTATGATTTATATTTTGAAACAATGAGCTTCATTAGTGACAATCAGAAAATATTCTAATCATTTCTCGCATTTCATTAATAATAATCATTTCTCGTTAAAATTTATAAAATACAACCATTTTCTTAATAATATATATAAAAAACATAAAATATTTTATATTTTGGGACTAGTGGTATCTAATAGTAGTAATAATAATTAATAATAGTAGTTAAAAGAGAGAAAGTAATGGATGACTTTCAACTTTGAAGGACCTCTTTGCGTTACCGTTGTCAGAAGTAATTATGAGGAATTTTGATGAGAATTCGGAAATTTATCATTTTTTCCGTTATCACGCATATATTTGTATATTTACATACATACGTATAATTATAGAAGTATGAGATAAAAAATAGAAATTGATCGTAAAAATAAAGTCGATTCACGTATAGATATCGTTTATTAAAAAAAAATGCCATTGTTGTTAAAAAAAAAAAATTTATTTTAGAAAGTGTGCATGCGCAGAGCTTGTGGGTGGAGCCGCCCCTGCCGTTGTCCAAACATGTTAACGCAATAAATAAAGAGCATAAATGTTTTTGACTGGTCAACGAGGATGCATGTATATCATACTGTCGCGGACAAAAGCTGGTGGAACTTGGAAGCAAAAGTAAAACCGCATGGCTGGCAACACTGCTCATTTTCCGACCCACAAACACATGAAAATAATATCTATTTGTATCGAAATAACTGAGAGTTATTAAAAAGATTCGTTTCAAAATAACCGAGACAATTACATTTTTAATGTATCATTTATTATGTTTTTCTTATATTTATTAAAGATTATTATGTTTTTTTTATAATTATTAAAGAGTGGGAGAATAAATACGATATTGTATTAATTATAGACTAAGAGTTTTTTTTTTTGGTCATTTTGTTATTCAAATGAAAGCATAACTTCGCATCCTTAATATATGTTTTTTTTTTGCAATTCTTGATTATTTTGGAGCGGAGAGACGTCAGATTCAAAATATAAATCATCTGAAGCGTTTTCACATATATTAAGAAAGTAGTTGAATGTCATAAATTTGATGCTTAATGTCTAAAATATCTCTTGACTATCATTAATCCAATAGTTGTTAAGTAATGAAAAATGATTGAATGAATAATAAATTAGATGTAAGATAAAGAAAATGGTAATAAATGTTGCATTGGTAATATAGAATAACTTATATTTTAAAACAAAACTAAAAGTATAAAATAACTTATATTTTGAAACAGAGATAGTACATACAGTTCTAGGTGAGACATACCATTTTACTTTATTAATTTTCAGGTCGTATGAATGATATAATTAGTTTTTCTTGTTTATGAATGATATATATATATATATATATATATATATATATATATATATATATATATATATATATATATATATATATATAAGGCAAGTTTGGAGGCTTATGAATCGATATTGTCTTAAAAAAATGATACGCTTACGTACACAAAAGAATTCTTAACAAGTAAAATTATATCACAAAAATAAATGTATTGCAATAGAAAAATTATATCATAAATATCAAAGATAATAACTTTGCAATAATAACACACAAAGTTATATAATTAATACATTTTCATACTGTTAATTTTGGTGAAACTTATATCGATCAATAGTTTCTACGTAAAATTATATAACAATCTTGTAACAATTCCGTCGTGAAACCTTATATTTCTTTTTCCAAAACAAGGTTGTCACGTTTCTGCACATATGACAACTCATGCCACTTCTCTAATAATTTATTATTGATCTGCCAATACCAACTGCATTGAATATTATTCACAACATTTTCTATTTTTCCCTTCATCAGGTTAATTTTTAATTTTTTCCCAAAAATATTATTATAATGGAAGTTATAAAACGAAAATATCTATGAAAGTTTTATCTCACTGGCATGCCAGCCTATTTGCAACTTTTTCCTGCAGGATCTTCACATGCACCATCACCATCTTATGAACTGGAATTGCCATTAATTAACAACAATGGATGAAAAAATATATATACATATATGGATAAGAGCTACTTACCCATAAGGAGGATAAATATAAGAAGGGGCCGTTGGCGGCGGCGGAGGCGGTGGCGGTAGCGGTAGCAATGGCGGTGGAGCACCACTATGTTGTTGCTGTGGATTCTGGGTGGTGGGGATCATTGGACCACCTCCGTAATAGGGTGGAGGTCCATGGCCTTGAGGCCTACCTATATACATATCATCAAAGAACACATTTAATTCATATATCTTTGTACAACCTTGAATTCATTAAATGATCATTTTACTTAAAATATATATATATATATATATTATACATATATGTACCTCTAGGTGGTGATGGACGAGGCCTGCCCAACGAAGCGATATTACAGTTGGCTTTTCTTCCATCGATCATCGGGTTCGGATCGGCACATGCCCTCCTAGCCGAATCCGGGTCACTAAATGTAACCTAAAATCACGATGAATACACTCAAACCCTAAAATCTCTAGATAGAAGCATTTATTTAGGGAAATCGACTATAATCAATGATATAAAAGAAATATATAGGAATATTAATTGTGGGAGTTATATATATATATATATATATATATATATATATATATATATATATATATATATATATATATATATATGATGAAGATAATGCAAGAACTTACAAAACCATAGCCTTTTGATTTTCCGGTATTCTTATCAGTGATGATAACAGCTTCAAGAATATCACCGAATTGCTCGAAATAAGAACGCATTACATCTGTAGGAGTCTCCCAAGCAAGCCCTCCAACAAATACTTTAGTGTAAGTGGTGTCACCGAAGGGCGATCGATACGACATGGCAACACCGCGGCTTAACAAATACTACACCACAAGTTAGCATTCCTTCTCAAATTATGCCATCTTTTTTCCTCCTATATCTCCAACCATATATATATGGCTAATGCACCTATATTATATTGTTCTTAATTTACTACCATTAGCCCTTTACCTCTGTAATGGAATTAATGATGATGATCATATATATGCAAGAATGATGAAACTAATTAAGATGTAGTACTTGTAATTTGGGGGAAGAAAGTTGTGGCAATGTTGTGGAAGAAGGAGAAGAAAGAGGAGCAAAATATAAGTGATGGTGGTGGTAGGAGAGAGAAAGAGAAAGAGAGAAAGGAAGATGAGTGATCCGACAGATGCAAACTATTATTTGCTGTACAAAGAGAATTGGGAGTGGAAGAGAAAGATGGAAAGTTGTGGCTTTGTACAACTCTTGCAATATTCTTTCCCACTCCTTTTTAAGTTTTAATTGCATAACAATTTGTATTATTATTTGTTTCATGCCTACGGTTCCTTTAAAACAAAACATATATATATATATATATATTGTGACGCCCGTTCAATAATCGAGTCCTTTCCGAAGCGAGTGCATGCAGCAACGCCTCAAACATATGCGTAGTAGCTATTTAAATAAGTCATAAACATCAAGGCGATTGCTTAGACCGTAAATCTCGTTTGATCCAAAAGGCTAACCTTGAGTTGGCAATACATTTATTTCTCACACTTATTTGGGGTGAACATTCTACCAATTTATCGGCGTGGGACTTTACATTCTCCCCCTTTATAAGAGTGGCGTCCTCGGCAGACGGCAAAGCATTCTTAGATCGTCCTCGCAGAGGTAAGCTAGAGGTTATCCTTGCACATTCTTCTTATGCGGTGCGGTCATAATTCCGCGTCGATAGTCGGCTCTGAACACCATTTTGAAACGCCCTTAGACCTATGCCTAGTAGCGCTAAATAAGTCATAAACGGTCCGGTCAACTGCTTAGGCCGCCGTCATCGCTTGGTCTAAAAAAGGGCTAATGATGACGCTTAAAATAGTATATCCTACGACTTCAACATTCTATACATTACGAGCTAAAAATAGTTGTTTTGACCTATAATTATGAATCATTTGAGTTGAATGTCATGTGTCGGGTTCGTGAATCGGGTATTTTACACTTCACGTTTATTTTCCCTTATTCGATATTATTTTGTGCGTTATCTGATTATTTTCAGGATACGGAATATTGGGCTAAGCATTGTGGACGATTCTGGAGCGGACTGAACGAAAGGATTGAGCCTAGGGTATTCCAGAACCTTCTAAGTTACGTTGGCAGAAGAAAAAGAACAAAAATGCCCCCGATTAATCGGGAGTTGCCGCCTATTAATCAAGCTACCAGAATCTTCCGAAACGCGTTTTCTTGGATGAGGGGTAGTTCTAGGTCTTTCTAAGTCGGTTTACTTAGCTATAAATAAGAGGCCTCACCCTCAGAATTCATTGTACAATTTTCAAGACAAGTTCTATGCAATAAAAGTTCTTTGTTCTTTATTGGTATATTTTATGAGTTCTAGTCACGGAGTCGACGAATTCGCCTCATAGGAAGAGAGACGAGGGAGATCTACACTCATCATTGAGGGTATGATTTTCTATCTTTTCCAAGATGTAGATCTGTCGTTGTTCTACTTGACTAGTATGTTTTAATTGTTTATTTAGTTTAATTATGTAGTAGTTAGTTTATTTTACCCCATGTATGTATAGATCTGATTCGTTGGTGAAGAAATCATAAAATAGTGATTGCGTTCTTGGATCTGCGGACGGTCTATATCATTAGATCGAATACCTAGTAAATTACTAGTTCATGATAATCAGCTCCAACTAAGTTGATCGACATATTTAATTTACATGTTAATAGCCTGATCAACTATTTGCATGTCATCGTAAATTAGCATGAATGACTGTTAGTGAAGTGTTAGTTTGGACATTGTCTTGATGGATGATCGGAGCTAAATTCACCCTTCAAAAACAATTTATAAAGACTCAAAACCGTGGGCAAACTAACTCTCTAACCGGCGATTATCTTGGGTCGATTGCTAGCATAGCTACTGAGAGTCTGAGCTCGAACCCAAGGAAAAGTGTTTGTGAGTACCAAAGTGAGCGTATTACTTAGTCAGGTGAACAATCTTTTTAAAGTGTTTGTTTACTACAACGACACTAAGGTGATTTATACTAACGAGTCTAAAGGTAGAAAAGAAAGAAAGAAGATTAAACTACTAGTTTTAAAGATAGATTAAGGAGCATAGTGAACCATGATCAAAATAGCTAGTTTCAACCCCGAGGATAGACAAAACCGGGAGTGTGCATTATTACAAGCGAACTCTCGCATACAATTTCACAGTGCGTACTCACAAACCCGGTGCTAAGGTGCGAATAACTCTTCCCCAACACCTTATGCCAAGTAAACTATCCTTCCCTAAGGAAGATTCACTCACAAGGCATGTTATGCACTAGAGCCGCTTAAGCGTTGAAGCGAATAACCTCACTATAAAAGTGATCCTAGAACCCTTTTCCCACATCTCTCTATCAGAACAACTCTCAAGATTGATGTGTGTGATTTTGACCTAGGTGATCAATCTAGCCCAAATATGTTATAATAAGTTCTAAGACATGAAACATGCGAGATACAACAATAAAAAGCACTACCCACTCCCAATTTCATCACCCAAAGGGTGGTCTCACTAAATTTCACATGATTCAACTATGATAAGGGTTTAGCTACTCATTATACTAGTTAAAACATGCACAAAACAGTAAATGAAAGCCATAACAAGTAAAAGAAAGGAGAAATTTACCATTAAGTTGCAGAAATTCGAGATTAGATCCAAAAAGTACAAAATAAAGAAGTAATTAAAAGGTGGTCTCTTAGTGTTTGGAATGAAAATCTAAGCTAAGAAATGGAAAGATTAAGCTAATACTATGTTGATGTAAGCTAAGAGAAAATCGAGCTAAGAAATGGGTAGAGTTTTGCTAAGAGAGTAATCCTCCTCAAGAAATAGTCTAAGGGGGGATTTATAGTTGGGGAGAAAATCTGCAGAAAAGCGGCCCAAACGCACGCGTTGAGAATTTGGAATCGGCGTTGGCTTCTTCAAACGCACGTTTGGATTGGTTCAAATGTGCGTTTAGCTTCATTTCTAGGCAGGGTCTTGAATGTTCTTCATCTTGAATGCAGGTTTAGGGTGGGTCAAACGTGCGTTTGGTGGACTTGGAACGACGTTTAGGATGGTTTCAAACGTGCGTTTGGAGGGTTCAACTCTGTATCAACTGGTGACTCTGTAAACGCACGTTTGAGGGGTTCAAATGTGCGTTTGAACCCCTGTGGCCCCAAAACTTCACTTTTTTCCTACTTTGATCTCTTTTCTTGCCTCAGTTATGCTTTTTACCGTAAATCATCGCCTTTCGGGTCCTCGAGACACTGATACCATATAACATCACACACGACCAAAAAATACAAACAATTCCAGAGGGTAACAGTGCTCGGGAATGGGATCAATATCAACTAAAAAGGGGTAACAATCCAACAAAGTAACGGATTCATTCCCCATGCCATGAGCTCACGATATCACCCCGAAAATGGTCTAAGTCACCCAAAAATGTGCTGAAAATGTGATAATCGGGGATAAATAATGCACTGGAGTCACGAAAAGTTGACTCCCATCAACCACCCCACACTTAGCCTTTGCTCGCCCTCGAGTAAATTAGGCGTTTTAAAACCAACCAAGGGATTCAACTTTGTGATGTAGGTGCTACTACTCACACTCTCGAGGTAACCACAAAGTAAGACATACGAACATATACACACCAGTATAACATTATCAAGAAAATGGAGTGTGTGTGGTGTCAAGCTACAACCAAGTGTTCAAAAAGATTATCGGGGCTTGAATCCCGACCAAAAGTCTACCAACCATCTCAAACCAACCACCCTCTCCGCTAATCGAGGTCACTAAGTTTGGACACAATCGGGTAGGACTTGAAGGGTTATAACGTTAGGCTCGGGGTAATTCCAGTTAATCGAAAAGGATATTTTGGGAACTGGAGAAAAAGAAGTACGAGTGAACCTAATCAACAAGTGTACCACTTCATCTCTACCATACAAACCATCCAAACTCCTTTTTGATTAATTTAACACTTTGGGAACCATATAATGCTAACATACCCGAACTCATTGCCTAATTTAACTATGTTTCAAGTTTCATAAGGCGAGGTCGAATACATTAGCACCTATCTCACTATCCCAACTCCAACACCATAAGTATAACTTTTGAGTTTAACACTTTGATTCCAACCCTTTATTCCAATCTTCTCCAAACTTTTTATTCAACGAGAGCTAACTTATTTTGAACTTTGAATGATTTCTCTTCTTTTTTATAAAGAAAGGAGAAATATCACAGATTTTTCTTTTCTTTTTGGGCCAAACCCAAGCACTAGGCGGAGCGAGCTCCTCCTCTCCTTATAGCTCCAAACCGATGAAACACCAACCCATCAAAACCTCATTTCCCTCACCTTAGCAAGTGTGGCCTAACAACAGACTAAGTCCACTCGTAGGGTATAAATGAAGGAAATGTGACCAAAATTACGGATCAAGGTAGGTTTCGACTAAGTAACAAAGCGGCTATAAAGCGAATGGTGGTGAGACCATTCTATCAAGGTGAGAGGGCTACGAAGGTTTAATGTTGGGATAAGGCTTATTTGGCTATGGTTGGTCAAAGAGACGCCATGACCGTCATCCCGTATCCTACTTAGGTGAACCTTTCTATTTCGCCTCGAGACTAGTGGTATGTGAGGTGGTAGCAATCAAATTGTGCACAAAGTGTAGCTTACGTGAAATTAATAATCTCCATTCTCAAGATAATATCAAACCGCAGTGTACACATTCAGGGTCTTACTAAGGTGATCACCACTCAAATGTGAGAATAACACATAAAACACGGTGTTAAAAACCCTTGAATTTTTTTGAAAATTACTCAAAAATCGACTCAAACCCGGTCATAGGCTAAGTATACCACATATAAAGCACATTTAACAATAAAAAACAAGAAAGCGGCTCCCCCACCCCACACTTAAATGAAACACATGCCCTCGGTGTGTGAGATGAAAAGCGTAAAATCGAGCCATTCGACCAAAAAGACCCGGCAGAAAGGCGCACTCGTGACTCGAAACTCGTGTCAACCTCGTATAAATCCATCCCGTAACCTAAAGCGAGATCAACAGAAACAAATAAAATGCATGCACGGGACTAAATCCATGTGCTACAAAGCAAGCAATAGGGTAAGCGGGTGCGTAAAATAACTAGTCCATGCCACAGTGACGAGATCAAAGCATAATGAGGGGGAATACGGGATATGCGATGGAAGTATACAATAGAATCAATGAAAAACAGAACATCCAAGCATCAGATTTAAACCAATAATAAAATCCACGTCATCACAAAGTATAAGTCAACAAAAAGGGAAACATACACGGTCAAGTAGGCCTCAGGGGCTCAAAAATAAGTGCGCGTGTATGCCAAGTGAAGTGTGTCCAAAGAATGATGAAAGAACGTCAAAAGTAACTGAAACATCAAAGTATAAAAAAGACAGACTAGCAAAATAAGAATATAAAAATGCATGACAAAACATGCTAGTCTGCTCCATACCCCTGTACATCAGTAGTGGAGTCAGGTGTGCTCGATGATGGTGCAACCACAGCAGCTGCACTCTCAGTCTGTGTAGAGCCGGCAGCACCTGTCCTATCTGCCTCTGTCTCAGCCCCATCTGTGCCAACCAGATCATCCCAAGAAATGTCATCAAACCCCTCATCTGGCTCGTCAACAAACATGTCCTCTGAGACCCTCTGCAAGCCAGCATCTCTTTCGGTTCTTCGGTTTTAAATGTAAATGGCCCTTTTCAGATTCAAATCTGCACCTTTCAGTCGAGTGGCTTACGCTCCTCTCACATACTAAGAGTCTATTTCATAACCTCTTGTCGAGGACCTCTTTAGAGCATTAAATCCTCTTCCTGCTGCGACACGAAACCAAACCGCCCCCGCCCGATCAGGAAAATATTGACATACTATAAAGAGCTACCAATCTTTGACATTCCTTTTTCATCGTGAGACAGTTCGGTTCCTATCTACCGTTGGTGTTAAAGGGAGAACTGCGAGGAGCCAACCCTAGTACGAGAGGACTGGGTTGGGCCAACCTATGGTGTACCGGTTGTTATGCCAATAGCAGCGCCGGGCAGCTAAGTTGGTATGGAAGAACTGCTGTGCCGCGGGAGCCTCTATCTCTGGGGTATACTAGAATGGTGCCTCATCTAAGTCCAACTGAGGAAGGTCTATCTGTCTGGCCTGAGCAAAAACCCTCTGATTCTCTACTATGCCGTTCAGAGTCAGCCTCAAACTATCCATCCAATCCCGTTGCTTATGTGCAATGAGAAGTCCCTGCCGCTCACTAAGCCACGGCCCCCCGGCTGTAGGTGTAAAAGGTGGAGGAGAAGGTGTACGTGTAGTGGAAGGTCCAGTAGTAAAAAGAGGAGGTGGAGGTATCATAGTGGTGGTAGTGGAGGATATGACAGGTGGAGGTATAGGGAGTGTGGTAGAAGTAGTCGAGGTGGTAAGGCGAGGAACGGTGTGAATAAGTCGTGAGGAGAGCCTAGGAGGTCGTGGAGTGGTGCGAGCATTGAACGGCTTAGGAGCTACGGGCTGAATCTTCTTTCTCAAAATCTGATCGTCCGGGTATTCTTCAACCGGTACTCCTTTGTATAAGCCATGAATGAGGTAGGGGCACATGATCATACGACGCTTGACCTTCTGATTCTCTCTAAACTCATCGAAGATAGTCTTCCCGACATCAACCTTAAGATCATAGTGTAAGGCATACAACAATTGCAAATCCTTGATGTGGAAATGCGTAATGTTGTCCTTCGGTAGTAGGCGATTCTGGGAAAACTTTGCTTTGACTTTCCATTCATCCGGCCAAGTTGTCGTCAACAGCTGATTCCTTGTACTACTATTTCCCCTAGCCACCCACTGTAAAGCTGGATTGATAGCCTTCCTCAGTTTTTCCAACGGATCCTCAGTAGTCTCAGTATTATCCCAATGCAATCTCTCCGCAAACCAACTGATATAATCCTGTCCCTCGAAAGCCGGTACCCGGTAGTAATCATTAATCGCTTTGACGGACCACGGGACATTTACCCCTCTAACCTTGATGAACCCCGTCTCCAGATTGTCAACAGTGAAATTCGCGTACCATTCCCGTACGAGTGTGAGATTGAGGTCCCCTTCTGGCTCAAGAATCAAGTTGTTCCATCCCCTCTTCACCAAACTATCTATGAAGGGTTTAGGAACCACCTTAAGATATAACCCCTTCTCGTAACACATGTTCTTTGTAGCGATATATTCGTTGTAATTGGTCATCGCCACTGGTGATTTGAAACGCTGGTCGAAAGGTAAAGGGTCACGAGGGGGAGGAGCTATTGGGGGATCTTGCCGGGAGCACTTTGAGGGAAGTGAAACAGTGTTTGTGTAGGTTTAGTTCGTATTCGTGCCAATGGCACATCACTCTCAACTTCTGTTTCCTCCTCACTGTCACTACTAGTGTTCCTCCCCTCAGTATCAGGCTCAAATTCCTTGTCTGAAGTTTCATCTCTCAACTGTCCCGTAGGCCTAAGGGCTCGAGGGTTCCTACTCTCTACACGGCCCGCGTCACTAATCCGAATACCACCCTTAGGTATCCGAGGATAAACCATGGTTTTTTCGCTTTTTGGGCATGTGTTTTGCTACCGGTTGCTTTCCTTTCCCCTTACCCTCGGTTTCTTTTCGCTTAGTTTCCCTCATTATCTCTAAACTCACCAATACAACACCAAACAACCAATCAAACAAGCAAAACCAACCCGGTTATCGTCCAACCAGGATTTCAAAACAGACCAACCCAAACAACAATCACCCCACGAGAGCCACACCATTCACCATCAACCATAAGACAAGAAAAACAAAGCACAAAACAAGATACAAAATCAATAACAATAAATAACGGGATAATGGCGTTAAACCAAAACGGCTAAAAACTAACCCTAACCGAAACTTAGACGTAAAACCAAATTGTACCTATACTATGCTTAAACGAGAAAAGGTGAATGATTTGGAGCGAAGAACGAGCCTCGAAATGTCCCAAAAGGTCAAGTTTGACCTTGGCGAAAAAGTGCCAAAAAGTGAAGGTTGAATCGAGGAATCGGGGGATTTGTTGTTGGAATGGAGTAGTAGAATCAAAAGAGGGGATTGAGAGGTGTTTTTTGGTGTTTAAATCGCCAAAAACGGACCAGAATTGATTAATTTCGATTGAAAAGGGTGAAGGAAAGTGGCTGCCGGCGTTTAGGTTTTTGGAGGATTGAAAACTGAAACGCGCGTTTGCAACGGGTTATATGAAGAAGATGACCTTGAACGCACGTTTGTAAATGTGAAACGTGCGTTTCGCATGTCCAAACGCACGTTTAGAGTCTTGAACGTGCGTTCACAAGGGGGAATTAAGAACAGAGAGTTGGGGTCTCAAACGCACGTTTGGAATGGGTCCAAAGCAGCGCGTTTGCAAGAGGTGGAACGTGCGTTTGATGTAGGGTGACGTGCGTTCGGACCAGAAACCAGGATAACACAAGATTATACCCCACACTCGATTTAAACTGCCCCGAGACCACTAGAAACACCAAACTCACTCAACAAAAACTACGAGATGGTGGGTTGCCTCCCCCAAGCGCCTTTGTTTTACGTCGTTGGCTCGACAAGATGGATTATACGGTGCCAATTTTTCAAAGTTATACTATTGGCACAAAGAGAGAAAAGGTAGAAGTGCTTTGTTTAACGTCGTTAGCATCGGCGTAGTGGCACTAAACGGACTCATACCACAAAAGACTCAAAATAATGATTCAAATATTTTATTTCAAACAAGTATCACCAAAACCATCAACCAAAATCCGAGCTCAAAAAGATCAACAACTCAAGAAGACTAATAATAGCAAGCATCACGGAAACCGAGTTCACTAGAAACTTACCTCTCACGGCCCTCGATGTTACCTCTTCCCAACTCGGGAATCCTCTTTTGTCAAAATCTCTCATCACCTTCTTCTTGTAATTTCCATTCCTTGGTAGTTGTCCCCTTTTACAAATTCTATGAGCTCTATCTACCGGTGAGTACACAAAATTGATCGCATAATACTCATCAACACAAGGTGGAAGAGTGTAATAATCCAGGACCGGCATGCTAATAATCTCCACTTCTCCGGTAGCTCTACCATAGATGGCTCTTGATCTCATAAGATTTCACCACACTCTTCATAATGACATCTTCATTTACTTCAATTGGGAGTGAGGGTGAAATGGGCGATCGATTTCTCTTCCGACTCTAATTTGTCTCATCAAGCAGGTGTGCTCAAATCTATCATACACCCTTGAAGTCATCATTTTGCATTTCTTCGGGAGGCGGTGTAATGGATAAAATTTGCACCTCTTCCATCTCCAAATCTTGCACTTCTTCTTCATCCCAAAACGAGCTATTCTCATCACCAAAGAATTCTTACTCAGTCATAACAATGGTCGGTTCCACCACACACTCCACCAAGGTTTCATCAATTTTCATCTCAAGGGGCGAAGGTGCGAGAGGTAGAGCGTGTGAAACTGCCATAATCAGATATCGCAATTGGAGGTGGCACTATGAGCAATCCCAACTCACTATCTGGCTCAGAAATTTCATCATAGCAAATTGAATCATCAACCTCACTCTCAACCTGAACTTCTTCAGTGATAACATCATCATCCCAGACCACCTCTATTGCACATGTCTCTTCCTCTTTCTTATGCCTCCTCTTTTCAATCAATTGCCCCATCCTGTCTTCAAGATTTCTTATGTCGGAGTCAAAGCTTCTATTGAACTCTTGCATATCCTTGTTCATTTGAATCAAACTCTCGTTCAATTGAATCAACTGCTCCATTTGAATGTCGGTGAAGCCTTCTTGTGGCATGGGGGGAAACTGATCATACTGACTTTGATTCATTGGAGGTGAGTAGTAGGCTTCTTGCCATGCCGGACTACGATCAAGTGGCTGAATCAGGTGAAGCTATCAACGCGTTGAGTATGAACACCGTAATCCTGATAAGCACTAGGGTTCGGACAACCCTCATAATGTTGTTGCTCATAACTTGAATAACCATAATTTTGACTTTGGCAAGCACTAAGGCACTGATAAGCCCATGAACCTTGGTTACTCTGCTGTTGATACTGAGGCTGAGGCATGAACTGTTGTTGATAACATTGTTCAGGTGCCCGAGGTTGGTAGGGGTATTGTTGTCCAGGTGAGTAGTATCGATTGAAAAATCCATCCATTTAAGCTCAAGCTGCAAGATCTCAGAAAAAAAACAAGAAAACAATAAAATAAAACCTAGGCCCAAGCCTTCGGTTCACTTGCAAGATATCACAAATAGCACACAATTCCCCGGAAATGGCGCCATTTTGATCGGAGCTAAATTCACCCCTCAAAAACAATTTATAAAGACTCGAAACCATGGGCAAACTAACTCTCTAACCGGCAGTGTACCGGTTCGATTGCTAGCATAGCTACAGGAGTACGAGGTCGAACCCAAGGGAAAAGTGTTTGTGAGTACCAAAGTGAACGTATTACTTAGTCTAGGTGAACAATCTTTTTAAAGTGTTTGTTTACTACAACGACACTAAGGTGATTTATACTAACGAGTCTAAAGGTAGAAAAGAAAGAAAGAAGATTAAACTACTAGTTTTAAAGATAGATTAAGGAGCATAGTCGAACCATGATCAAAATAGCTAGTTTCAACCCTAAGGATAGACAAAACCGGGAGTGTGCATTATTACAAACGAACTCTCGCATACAATTTCACAGGTGCGTACTCCTAAACCCGGTGCTAAGGTATGAACAACTCTTCCCCAACACCTTATGCCAAGTAAACTATCCTTCCCTAAGGAAGATTCACTCACAAGGCATGTTATGCACTAGAGCCGCTTAAACGTTGAAACGAATAACCTCACTATAAAAAGTGATCCTAGAACCCTTTTCCCACATCTCTCTATCTGAACAACTCTCAAGATTGATGTGTGTGATTTTGACCTAGGTGATCAATCTAGCCCAAATATGTTATAATAAGTTCTAAGACATGAAACATGCGAGATACAACAATAAAAAGCACTACCCACTCCCAATTTCACCCAAAGGGTGGTTTCACTAAATTTCACATGATTCAACTATGAAAATGGTTTAGCTACTCATTATACTAGTTAAAACATGCACAAAAAAGTAAATGAAAGCCATAACAAGTAAAAGAAAGGAGAAATTTACCATTAAATTGCAGAAATTCGAGATTAGATCCAAAAAGTACAAAATAAAAAAGTAATTAAAAGGTGGTCTCTTAGTGTTTGGAATGAAAATCTAAGCTAAGAAATGGAAAGATTAAGCTAATACTATGTTGATTTAAGCTAAGAGAAAGTAGTCTAAGCTATTACAAAAATCGAGCTAAGAAATGGGTAGAGTTTTGCTAAGAGAAGAAATCCTCCTCAAAAAATAGTCTAAGGGGGGTATTTATAGTTGGGGAGAAAATCAGAGAAAATCGCCCAAGCGCACGTTTGGGAAATTTGGAGTGGCGTTTGGCTTCTTCAAGCGCGACGTTTGGATTGGTTCAACGTGCGTTTAGCTTCATTTCTGGGCCGAGTCTTGAATGTTCTTCATCTTGAACGCACGTTTAGGGTGGGTCAAACGTGCGTTTGGTGGACTTGGAACGCACGTTTAAGATGGTTTCAAACGTGCGTTTGGCGGGGTTCAACTCTGTATCAACTAGTGACTCTGTAAACGCACGTTTGAGGGGTGTAAACGTGCGTTTGAACCCCTGTGGCCCCAAAACTTCACTTTTTTCCTCCTTTGATCTCTTTTCTTGCCTCGGTTATGCTTTTTACCATAAATCATCGCCTTCCGGGTCCTCGAGACACTGATACCCTATAACATCACACACGACCAAAAACATACAAACAATTCCGGAGGGTAAAAGTGCTCGGGAATGGGATCAATATCAACTAAAAAGGGGTAACAATCCAACAAAGTAACGGATTCATTCCCTATGCCATGAGCTCACGATATCACCCCGAAAATGGTCTAAGTCACCCAAAAATGTGCTGAAAATGTGATAATCGGGGATAAATAATGCACCGGAGTCACGTAAAGTTGACTCCCATCAATGGATCCTTAGGAACGTTCTAGTAATAGTCAATAGCTGCATAGGGAGGTTCTCGGTCTTGAGCCGGCAACTCTAAAACTTAATGAATGTGAACTAATTATACAACCAACGAAGGAGGTTAGTTGCACATAGATTGTCTGATGTTCTTACATTGGAAGTAGATAGGGTTAGAAGATTGCACCCGTAGCTGAAAAGGAATTATAATTTACCAACGGGGATGACTAATGCATGTTATGGGAGCAATAACTAATAACTCATAATTAGACTAATACATTAGAAACTCTTGTGCGCTCCGTTTGAACTTGCATAGTCTTGTTTGTTTATTGTCACCACATTTATTCTACCCATATAGTTGGTCATAGACCGTTATTGTGACAGCTCAATCTTGAATGATTTGCGTTCTTACAAGTCTCTTTGGGATTCGACATTGACTCGCCAGTACTCTGCTACGATAGATCTAGTCCTATTGCTAGCAAGTGCTTTGCACGCGATCAAGATTTTCTGGCGCCGTTTCCGGGGACTCGTGTCAAGAATGATTTTTAATTTGAGATTGAGCGTTTGTATATTTAGTTTCGTAATTTTCGAGTGCTTTTATCGAGAGTCGTACAAAGCCGATTTTGTTTGAATCTAGAAAAAAATCTCACCTGATTAATCGAGGGTTACCCATTATTAATCGGGCGTCACAGATTCAGCAGAATCGGTTCTGTCGGTTCAGCGTCAAGTCAGTAGTCAGAGTTGAAGGATGCAGGTTCTTAGATCTAAACGAGTTAGATCTACGCGCAGTGGATGGATCACGACTTATATATCACAATACATAGTTAAAGGACTTAAACTACTACAAGGGGGTTAAGTTTATGTTACCAATATTGGGAAGAGAAGCCTTGATCTTCCGATGTGTTCTCCAAACGGCGGTTGGTGGACACCCTTCTAGATAAATGAACCTCCTTGATATGCAACACCAAGAAAAACTCCAAGTTTTTCTTCCTCTAAAACCCTAGACAAGAAAAAAAAAATTCTCTCTCTTTTACAAGTGTGTAGGTCGAAATTTTCCATTGCCAATTACCCTTGGAATAACTCTCCTTTTATAGGAGAGTAAATCCTTGGTCTCCAAGTTTTAATTAATTAAATAAATAATTAATTAAACAAAATAAAAAGATATTTTCCTTAATGACTAATTGTGACATGTATTGACCAATAGAAAATCAAATAACAAGTCATCCAACCAATCATACAACAAGAATATCTTTTATTTTTCCATATCACAAGAAAATTAATTCTTGTGCTAAATGAAGACTAAAATGGCGCCACACTTAGGGTTAATAAGCCCACACAAAATGTCTTTTATGTGTATTATATTATTTAGCCCAACTAAATAATATCCATACATATAAATTAATTAGCTTGACCAATTAATTATCAATGAGGCCCAAATAACAAGATTAATAGTCCAATTACGAAGCCACATCGGGGACCATGGACCTATAACCGTGAACTCAATAATTAATTATTCATCGAAGCGAATAAGTACATTAATTATTAATTCCGGGATTACGCCACCATAAACCCAAATCGAACTCTACCGATTATAGATGTATACTTATACTCAACCCATAGAGTGAATAAGCGTCCATTGATATAATCACTACATACGTATTAACCCTCCATAGACTGTCCATTCTGAGTGGGAAGTCTCCTTATTTACCATTAACCCCCTGATGATCAATTAGTTCACATATTTGACTAGTGATCAATTAGTCTAATATGAACTCCAGGATCAATCACTTTCTTAAGGCTAACAAATAAGGGGATCTCTCTACTTCCCGCGAGAAGCAATGGATTCCATGTCCTGTGAAAATCGAACTACTCACTCATCCGGAGATAGTGCCAATGAGAAGTGGCTTGGAACACATATTTAAGTGAACCGTAACTAACACATCAAACACTACCCCGGACACGCATGGCACACTGTGATCACCTCAGGATTAAGGTTGATCCATATATGATCATCTAATGATTTAATAAGATTCCTCGATTACGGAATTACATCGAAAAGTATAGATTAAATCGGTCCAGTCCTATATGAATGCCATCATATATAAATGCCCCACGTAGGTACCCTCTACCGACAGTCCGGATAAGACTATCACACCCTAAGGTGTTCTGGGCGCATTATTGGTGTTTTAATCAAGAGACCCTAAACTCTGATTAAGTTCACCATGGACTAACAGTTTAAGCATATCTCCACTAACTCAATCCTCACGTGTAATCCATACACTGAGTTAAGTGGTTACATACAGATATACTTAGGATTTGCAGCAGTGTATTACTTTACAAGCACCAAGCAAGTAACAAAGATGAGATAAATTCTGTCATCTATTATTAAAAACAATTACACAAATTGTCTTTCGGGCACTACATATAACAATCTCCCACTTGCACGAAATGACAAGCAACGATTGTTTTTAGAGCACACCCTTTCTCATCTTATTTACAACCCTCTCCCACTTGCTCTAAAAGTAGATGAGACATATCCATCAATGCCGTATCCTCCAAGCACTCGACTTGGTACACTGATTAGTTTGGTTGTCGACTCGAGACGGTCTTTAGGATTGAAACGTTGCCGGTCCTTCCAATCAGGCGGTACTCTCTCTCAATATGCTTTTGACTTCTTATGATCGAGAAGATCCTTCTAAGCTATCTCTTCCTTTGTTTTCATGATGAAGTGATATCGGCTTATCGGACTGGAATTACTCCCAGGACCAAAAGGAAATTCTAAGCACTATGAGTAAACACTGAGCCCGAGATCAACTTAATGATCATCCTTAATCTGACTGCAAGTCAGAATCAGTGTAGTCAACCATATTCAAGTTTGCTCATGAATATACAAGCATATGATTCCTCATTCTCTAAAGATACTTGAGGACGTACTAAACTGCTACTTATTGCTCGAATCCAAGATTCGATTGCAATTGACTCGTGTTAAGCTGACTTGCCCTTATCCCAGAGAGACTCTATCCATTTTCTCATTATCCGAAGATTTGGAGAATCATTCCTGAGAGGTAGGGTAGGACCACTCTCGATGAATGCTGCAACCGTGTATGCATAATCATCTTATACAATAAGATAGGTGGGATAGCCAATGACTCATTCTCGTGAATTTGACCGAATCAATTCTTAGAATATAGTCCAATTCTCTCATCCAGAGAATCTTGGCCTGTTAGTTTCCGACTTCAGTTAGCACACACATGTTGTTTCCAACTGTTTCAGTGTTATCATTCATGAACACTAATACTACTACTTTACCAATATTGATATCCAGTCTACTAAAGACTTATCAATATTCGGTCAAGTCCACATATTTTAAAACATGTGACTTTAAATGACCGAGAGGTTCTCTTAAATCCACAAAGGATATAAGCCCGGCGATCACCTTGCCATTTGTTCTAACCAAGACCCATACGCTTCGAATGAATTGAGAATCCGTTTTTTGGCAAGAAAGTCTCGAGGGTATCACCCTATTTTACGCTTTCTCTAACGAAATCTAGCAAGACTGAATGGTGAGAGAGTTCTAGGTCTGGTTAACTCTATACTTTTTAGGGAATCACCCCTAAACCACTCAGCTTTGTGCTGAAAGTTAAACTTTCCTATTCATTCGACTTTTTTCGGCGTAGATCCAATTACTCCCACTGGGTCCGAGAGACTCGGTGGTTCTACGAGAGGTGAGAGAGCAGAGTACTAAAACTCCATTCATAGGGTTAAGGCTTTCAAACCAACCTCTATGATCGTAATCTATACAGCCCATCAAGAGCCATAGGTTATCAATCACCCTCGTAGATTTGTAAAGTCCACGAAACCATAATGGGTCAACGGTTAAACCATACTCCCCACTGCGTTTTGGGTGGATTGACATTACGATCTAGTAGTATTTATCGGTGTAATCACCAACAACCGATGTTGGGCGTGGTCTGATTAAATTAGATAATAACTACCTTTGTGTAACCGTACTCCAAGGTTTAAGGCTGTTACTTATAGATTCTATCAGAAGGCTTGTGACATTTCAACCGTCACTTTCTGATCTCAAAAATCTTATAACCAACCTTCACTCGACACATTAAGATATTTCACGAACAGTCACAATCTGAACATATGTGCAAAATCTCCAGTCCTACCTTCAAGCATTAAGTGCTAAATTCCTACATTTACTGTATGGTGTGAACCAAATTCACTCCTTATCCATAAATTCACTAGCATCTTCTAGGAAGACTTCTCGGTTTACATAATAATGTTAACCGTTATTTTGCAACCAATTATCTTAATCGAGTTTAGCAGTGTATTGTAGCACATCAATAACTATATAGGGCAAGTCTATGGTTTCTTCCTCAGTGAGAAACATTCCACTAAGAAGCGGGCCGAGCATCGATCCCAAGACTATGCGATAGCCTATTTTTGAGCATGGAATACTCTATTCTCTGCTTGAAATCGAGACTCCTCCTCGTATTCTTTCGATAAACTAAACCGTGTTTGAGTTGTTATCGAGACAAAATGTCACCACTCAAAATCTCCCGCTAGCTTGTATATCTCATTAGACCCGAAGGTCATTATGAACAAGCTATGTTACCTCTTCAAATCTATTACCCTCTCCCGATTGAAAGGAAACTTAGTCATTGTTCCTTTGAGATAGTGTTCCCAGATCGGGAGATAGGAATCACCCTTAGCGATCGTCGTCAGTCTTATCTCTAGGATATATGCACTAATTAATAGATATTGAAGGTCGTTCATCTTAATACGGAAACCATTCGCCTATAATAGTTTAAGACGTGTTACATATACCTTTTCAAAGATTTCTTAGTGGTTCGACTTTATCAAACAAAAGTCCGAGTCTCGGATTCGTACTACAAATGTCATTTTCACTTTCTATGAGGTAACAATATTTCGAGTTGGAAGTGAATCCACTTGTTTCAGCGAATCTGTAAACAGAAAAATAAATTTTTCTGTGATATTCAAGGATAGAATCCGAAATTCATTTCCTTATATCACTCCCACTATTCTAGCTGAAATTACTGCCCGTTGTCTACTTTATTAATTGTTAATGCATAGCTTCCTTGTTCTTCCAAAGAACTAAGCTACCGAGTCGAGTTACTCGGTTAAGAAAGTCGCTAAGGATTCATTGGTTAATGATCCGAAATCACTTTCCTTATCATATACTTTCTTTAATTAATATTTCGGTTTAGCCTCAATCTTAGTTTAGATGATTAACACTTGCAGACATTCTTTCCCATTCTTGACTTTCCTTAAAAGGAAATAGTCTTGAACTAGCAGTTCGTTTGAGTAGACACTACTCGTGAACTGTGGGATGTCTAATGAAAGCGTTACCCAGTAGGACTAATTTTCTAATAAATTAGAAAAAGAACAGATAAAAGCTCCCACTAGTTTATCGGTTCCAAATACCGTCTAACTAGCGACAATTTAATTTATGATTCTCTAATTTTTCTATTAGAAAATTTCTCGTGTAGACACTACACAATTAAAATTCACTAGAAGAATTTTATCGTCCCAATCATCTTTCAAACTAACTATGGTTGTCTCTCGTTCAACACGAGTGACAGCAGTGACATACTTATTTACGTCACTTAAGTCTTGAAGGCTCAAGAGAAATATCTCTTCCGAAAAATTAATCGCATGTAAGATCAATAAGTACAATGTTCTAGTTACTTACCACTTTTCAACGAAGTCATTACTAGTCAATTTTACACGAGCAGTCTTGCACCCTAGAGAGATATGTATAACAGTTGTAAATAAAATTGACAGAATAAATCCAAATCATACACTACTAATAAATTTTAGGAACTATAAACTAAGTACTTATAGTCTATCCTACCGTTCCAAGGATTTAATCTAATACCTCAGTGCCGCCTTAGGGTAGGTCAAAGAGGTTTCGATTAATATTGAAGATCAAATTGAGAATCAAACATCTCATTTGTGATCGTCAATCACCTTTCCTTTTTCAGCCAAGGTACTACCAAAAATACCCTTTATGAGTGTGACCTACTGTCTCAGATTTTTAGGTAGACCCCGAGTGTGCCGCCTTAGGGTCGGTCAGTGACCCGACGAGTACCCAAAATCCTATCCTTTCGGAGACCAAGCCTTGAATTTTGATAGCGGTGAAGGCCTTCCTTAGGGGGCCGAAATCAAAGCCGGCACGAGGAGTAACCATTCTCTCACGTTGCTAGCGTCAACAGAGAGCCGTGGGGTCGGTGTCGCTTCTCCGCTCCCACTCAATATTTTGAAAAAGTGGTGGGTTTCTCGATCACGTTTTGGACTTGATGTTACATTAAGGAACAATAAATCACAGCCCAAATGTTGTCGGTTATGTGGGCTAGCCCACCCGACCTATTTGTTGGAACATATGTGACCGTCGGACGGGTCAAGACCAGGGGAGCTCCGTTGAGCCGTAGTGGCTCTTCGGATGGCTCAGCCTTGCCGGACCCCCGTGCAAACGCCACACGTGGAGGGTGAAGTCGATCGAGCCGTAGCTACTGTTGACCACCCAACCGTGGTTAAACCACTTCGAACCATGTTTGCCCGTGATTATCCAAACCTTAAACATCAAACTTTCACGTAGACACTACGGAACAAAAACGTAATCTCGTCTAGGTAAGGTGGAATTCACCGAGAATCCAACACCTTAACCACGAGGTTTTGGGATTTTACTCCTTATGCTTTCGCAGAGTGGGATTCACCGAGAATCCATCACACAACCTCGACGATTGAAAAAACCCGTGTTCCTCGGTTTTTATCCTAATTAGTTTCTAATTAATATCAAACAATTAATTAAAACTAATTGCGTGTTTTATACATGCCTAACTAATTCCTCGAATTAATTTCTACATGTATGCATATGGAGTGGAATTCATGATATGATGCATGTCATGGCAATTTTCCGGTTCTACACATACAATCTAAACATGTATACTAGTGCGGAAAATAAACACCGATGGACCGTTGGCACCCCCGTATCTAATCTATTAGAAAATAAATAACGAAAACCCTAGCTAGGGTTTACTTCTTTCTAACATAATCTGCAGTTGTTCAAAATCTTCGATGATCGGAAAACCAAACGAACTCGGATCGCTACAAAACTTTCCATATCTGTTCCTCACTCCTTGGGCTTCAATATGGACAGTTGGATCGGAGTTTTGACTTGTGAATTTTCTCTAGTGAGCCGCCCAACTTGCTGCTGGATCTGACTTTTACAGCAGCGCCTCAAAGACTTCCCGAGTCCGATTGGGAATCGAGATGAATCCCGATCGACCTGAAATTTTTATCCCACATCAAAAACTCCATATTTTTCGATCTGACCGGTTGGATTTGCGTTTCAACGGTCTAAACTCTCCCAGAAAGTCGAGGAAGTCACAGGTAGGGTTTCTGTGAATCCTGCGTTTTTCTGTTACAGCAGCTTCTTTGCAGCAACGAACGGATATTAAAACGGACTCCGATCGACGCTAAATTTGGTGGAACTGTTCAAAATCTTCCAATCTTGATTCTGACCAGAGGGATCGTCATTTCAACGGCTCGATCAACGGGAAAAACGAAATAACTACACAGCTACTAAACAGATCTATTTTCTGGAAATTAAAATTGCAATAAAAATAAATTACATAATTTCCTATACTCATATGAACGAATTTTCATCGTTTATATGAGTTTACAATAGATCTAACGGGTAAACTTGATGTCAACCCCAATCCATCTCTTCAACCATAGCAATTAATCATTATCAAAGCATAAAACAATAAATAAAATTTACCTACATGCAATTCCACTCTTTTAAATCGTTTAATTATGATTATGACTATATAAACCGTGGAACCTTTCTCTGATTCCACATGAAGGATGCAGGTTCTTAGATCTAAACGAGTTAGATCTACGCGCAGTGGATGGATCACGACTTATATATCACAATACATAGTTAAAGGACTTAAACTACTACAAGGGGTTAAGTTTATGTTACCAATATCGGGAAGAGAAGCCTTGATCTTCCGATGTGTTCTCCAAACGGCGGTTGGTGGACACCCTTCTTGATAAATGAACCTCCTTGATATGCAACACCAAGAAAAACTCCAAGTTTTTCTTCCTCTAAAACCCTAGACAAGAAAAACAATTTTTCTCTCTTTTACAAGTGTGTAGGTCGAAATTTTCCATTGCTAATTACCTTGGAATAACTCTCCTTTTATAGGAGAGTAAATCATTGGTCTCAAGTTTTAATTAATTAAACAAAATAAAAGATATTTTCCTTAATGACTAATTGTGACATGTATTGACCAATAGGAAATCAAATAACAAGTCATCCAACCAATCATACAACAAGAATATCTTTTATTTTTCCATAACACAAGAAAATTAATTCTTGTGCTAAATGAAGATTAAAATGGCACCACACTTAGGGTTAATAAGCCCACACAAAATGTCTTTTATGTGTATTATATTATTTAACCCAACTAAATAATATCCATGCATATCAATTAATTAGCCTCACCAATTAATTATCACTAAGGCCCAAATAACAAGATTATTAGTCCAAATTACGAAGTTTTACATCGGGGACCATGGACCTATAAACAAAGTAGCTCCAATAATTAATTATTCATCGAACATAATAAGTACATTAATTATTAATTCCAGGATTACGCCACCATAAACCCGAAACTGAACTCTACCGATTATAGATGTACACTTATACTCAACCCATAGAGTGAATAAGCGTCCATTGATATAATCACTACATACGGATTAACCTCCATAGATTGTCCATTTCGGTGGGAAGTCTCCGTGAACCCGACTCGAGAATATCTTATCCTTATTTACCATTAACCCCGATGATCAATTAGTTCACATATCGACTAGTGATCAATTAGTCTAATATGAACTCCGGGATCGATCACTTTCTTAAGGCTAACAAATAAGGGGATTGTCTCTCTACTTCCCATGAGGAAGGAATGGATTCCATGTCTGCGTGAAAATCGTAACTACTCACTCATCCGGAGATAGTGCCAATGAGAAGTGGCTTGGAACACATATTTAAGTGAACCGTAACTAACACATCAAACACTAACCGGGACAAGCGGCACTCGTGATCACCTCGGGATTAAGGTTGATCCATATATGATCATCTAATGATTTAATAAGATTCCTCGATTACGGAATTACATCGAGAAATACTGATTAAATCGGTTCGATCCTATATGAATGCCATCATATATAAATGCCCCACGTAGGTACCCTCTACCGACAGTCCGGATAAGACTATCACACCCTAAGGTGTTCAGGCGCATTATTGGTGTTTTAATCAAGAGACCTAAACTCGATTAAATTCACCACGGACTAACATGATTTAAGCATATCTCCACTAACTCAATCCTCACGTGTAATCCATACACCGAGTTAAGTGGTTACATCTGAGATATACTTAGGGTTTGCGGTGTGTATTACTTTACAAGCACCAAGCAAGTAACTATGATGAGATAAATTTCATCATCTATTATTAAAAACAATTACACAAATTGTCTTTCGGCACACTACACTAACAAGAGTGTATTTTTTTAGTCTCACAGCGAGTGTATGTACCAAGCAGGCAAGTTACTAACTATTATTTTTGTTGAGTCTTGAGTTCACACGAAGGAGATCAAAGTGAGAAGGAAGAAGAAATTTCATCTTTGGAGGATATAGATAACACAATGGCGCAGAATGGACAAAACGGTGTCAATGGAAGATGAAACGGAGCAGGAGTTGTGGTACAAGCAGATAGAAGAACTCTACAAAGTTATGTAATGTCAACGATTGAGCAATTTGTTCCAGCGATTGTTCAACCAGAGAATGTGGCTGAGGTCTTTCACCCAAAGCCAAACGTGATACAAATGGTGACCAATTGCACTATCTTCCATGTAGTACCAAACGAAGATCCTAGTGTACACGTAACCAACTTCTTGGAGATAGTCAGCACAGTCAAACCAGCAGGAGTGCCTGAAGACAACATTAAGCTGAAATTGTTCCTATTCACTCTAAAAGACAAGGCAAAGATATAGTTATTGTCTCTAGCACCAGGATCGATCCAAACTTGGACCGATTTATCAGAGAAATTTATGAATAGAAGCGCCCGCTGGGAAGTCACTACTGAGATGAGACAAGACATCATGAATTTCAAGCAAAACCATTTGAGACTTTCGAAGAAGCTTAGGAAAGGTTTAAGGAAGCACAACGGAGATGCCTCAACACGATATCACTCTGCCCGTACGAATGCATAGTTTCGATCATGGATTGCGGCCCAGTGAACAAATGAGAGTTGATGCATCGAGCAACAGATGTTTTCCGTTGCTATCACCTGAAGAAGCAGAAGAAAATTTGGAACAAATAGCACTTACAAGCCAATGGGGAACGCATGAAATTGAGAATGTAAAGGTAGCTGAAGGAGTACTTGGAGAAGACACTTCTCAAAAGATCTTATACCAGTTAATGGCAATGAATGAGAAAATAGACGGCATGCAAGACTGCATTTCCAAGGTAGAGAAATTTCAAGAAGTCGAAGCAACCAACACCGAAGATGTGAACAAGTTAAGGAGGCAAGAAAATCCTTATGGAGGCGGATATCGTCCAGGTTCTCATGACTACCCTGGTTTTCGACTAAGTGATCCTATAGGTAGAGAGAGACCAAGACAGACTGGGGGATTCATCCTTCGATTCAACAAGTCAGGTGGTTGGGAAGCAGCCATAGATAAAATGAGCTCAATTGTGACTGACACGGTCAATCAACTCATAAATTCCATGACTGAGCTGAATGCAAACTTCACCACATATTGTCAGAACCAATTAGGAAGCCTTAGTGCAGAATATGTCGCACCAAGTGAGGCAGATCGCCGAACAAGTGTCAGCCCGTCCTCCGGGAAGATTACCAAGTAACACAGAGATGAATCCGAAGGACGTGAATGCAATTATGATGAGAAGCAGAAAGAAACTTCCTGGACCTATTACACCAACTATCCAGGAAGAATCAGAACGCAGTTAGCATCAAAACGTAGCAGAATCAGGAAGAAAAGGGGATCCGTTTAATCGGGAAACCTCGCCGATTAATCGGGCGTCTGTACATTCAGTAACTATTGATCCTGCTACTTTACCCTATCCCTTTGGGAAATATAAACCGAATCATGATGATGCTCATTATAAAAAGTTCATAGAGATGTTTAAGAAATTGCAAGTGAATATACCTTTGGTAGAAGCTTTGGCCAGGATGCTAGAGTACGCAAAATTCTTGAAAGAAGCATCTCTACCAAAAGGAAGTTGTTAGACCTTGAGACTATTGGCCTTAACGAGGAATGCTCGGCAGTTTTGCAACGCAAACTGCCTTCTAAGTGTAAAGATCCCGGGAGCTTCCTCATACCTTGCACAATTGAAGGAGTGTACCTAAACAAAGCATTGTGTGATCTTGGATCCAGTGTCAATTTAATGCCACTCTTCATTTTCCGTAAGTTAGGCATGAAAGAGTTAAACGATACATCTATAACCCTAAAATTGGCTGATAGGTCTATGAAGCAACCTTTTGGAGTAGTGGAAGATGTGCTGGTAAAAGTTGATAAGTTCGTGTTCCCCGTCGACTTTATAGTATTAGACATGGAAGCAAACCATGATGTTCCACTGATCCTAGGAAGACCTTTCTTAGCAACAAGCAAGACATTGATAGATGTTCGTAAGGGTAAGCTGATTCTAAGGGTAAATGAGGAAAGAGTAGTATTCGATATGATGAAAACAATGAGGTATGCACAAGATGAGAGAGAAGCATGTTACATGCTAGATGCCATAAACGAGCTTGTTTTGAAATTACATCAGCAAGTGGCACTACACCCTGAAGTATCATAGACTTTTCTCCTAAAAGTGGATGAAGGAAGTAATGAGAAAACATGGTCTGAGTGTAGTGAAGGTCAAGTACGAGAAGTAGAGCCTATATCTTCTAAGGATGTAGGAGGAACAATTCATAGACCTTTGTGGCATAAGTTCTTTGTAAGAGCTGCTAAGATCATCGTTGGAAGAGCCACCAAGGAATTTAACATTGAAAACTTTGCCATCTCACCTAAAGTACATATACTTACAAGACTATACTCTTCCCCTCATAATTTCATTGTCACTGTCACCTTTAGAGGAGGAGAAACTTTTAAGAGTACTACGAGAGCATAAGTGAGCATTTGGGTGGACGATTGTAGATATTCGAGGAATACGCCCATCGGTGTGTATGCATAAAATCTCTTTAGACCCAGAGAAGAAAGCACTGGCACAACCTCAAATGAGGTTGATGCCACAATTGAAGGATTTTGTTAAGGAGGAGATTATAAAGATGTTGGAAATGAGAATCATTTTCCCAATTGCAGACAGTGAATGGGTGAGGTTGATTCATATGGTGCCCAAGAAAGGAGAAATCACTGTTCAAACTAATGAGTTCGATGAGTTGATCCCTGTAAGGCTAATTACTGGACATTGAGTCTGTATCGATTTTAGAAAACTGAATGAAGCGACTCGTAAAGATCATTTTCCCATACCATTCATTGACCAGATGTTAGAAAGGTTAAGCGGTTTTTGGTCAATAACTAATAACTCATAATTAGACTAATACATTAGAAACTCTTGTACGCTCCATTGGAACTTGCATAGTCTTGTTTGTTTATTGTCACCACTTTTATTCTACCCATATTATAGTTGGTCGTAGACCGTTATTGTGACAGCTCAATCTTGAATGATTTGCATTCTTACGAGTCTCTGTGGGATTCGACATTGACTCGCCAGTACTCTTCTACGATAGATCTAGTCCTATTGTTAGTAAGTGCTTTACACGCGACCAGCTAACCCGAGTTGTCATGACTTATGTCACACACTTATATGGTGGTGAGTATTCTACTACTTTCCCGATTTAGGACTTTACAGTGCCTGACACGTGATAATTAACTTCATTAACAACCACGTGAGCCGACATACTATTGTCAGAGGCTGAAGGAATAACCGGAAGCAATACATACAATAAACTTGCTCGAGAAATAATCACATAGAAAAATAAAACCACCACTGCTGCAAATGTAGAATCATAAATCCAATGCAACATCGCAAAACATATAATATTCCAGTGAAATCAAATGGAAAGAACAACTCTATGGCATATGGCCATTTATTAACTGGGAATAATAAAGAAGGCTAAACCTTAGGCTTATGTGCATGGTGATGATCCTGGATCTCGTATGTGTGATAATCCAGGCCGTATTTACCTAGTGGCAACCTGTTCAAGACCAAAAAGCAGAGAAAAAGATGAATCGGGGGCAGTTTGTCATGATTTAGACCGAGCCTGAGATAATGTTTATTCCAAGTTGTCTACTGACGATACCGGGTTTCACTTGATTCCTGGAACATAACAGGATACGTAGGCAATCTAAGATACAGTCTTAGACTCAGCCGCAATACTAAAATCCACCACCACGTTCCTTTGGGCATTAGGGTTCTTGAGTATTCTTCATTAGATTCATATTTGGGCCCGGATTATTAAGGTGACATAATCTGTCATCGTCATCTACGTATCCTATAATTATTCAGGAATGAAGTCCCTTCGTAGTTCTTGGGATCGTTTCATAGAGGGCCTTGTGCCCTAGGCATGCATGTGCCATGTCCATGATGGATTCTATTTCGTATCCTCAAGGATCAGATTTGTACAATAAACTTGCTCGAGAAATAATCACATAGAAAAATAAAACCACCACTGCTGCAAATGTAGAATCATAAATCCAATGCAACATCGCAAAACATATAATATTCTAGTGAAATCAAATGGAAAGAACAACTCTATGGCATATGGCCATTTATTAACTGGGAATAATAAAGAAGACTAAACCTAGGAATCCTCTTCAGTTATCACTCTTGCACCTCAAAATAACCGTCTGCACTTTCTTCCCCGTAACCTTCAATTTCTTGTAAATCTTATTATTTCCATAAAATAAAATGGAGTGAGTTTGCAAGACTCATTGAGGAGTGAGAAGTATTAATTAACATAGATGAGCGCAAATATTCAGCTGGGTTGAACATACATACTGTTGGATCATATATACACAGAATATATCCTAAAGGGGTGAAAAGGATATATAGGCTTTTAAAGTTTTCTTTAACCTTTTTCATACTTTAATAAAAGCCTTTTATTTCAATTACAGAGTTCCAACAGATAGGAAGCTGTTAGACCAAATTAGGCGGAAGTACTAACCGTTAACGTGTTGTTCCTAAGATACTAGGTGATCAAAGTTATATATTAAATTTACTAGTGCATATTGAATTAGAAGGTTTATATAATAGAAGACTTGGCTGTTACTTAATCAATAATGTAGATACAAATGATCAAGTGCAACAATGTTCAGCTAAATAAGTTGTTATCAACAAAAGTTGTTTTTGCAGATTAAGATATTGATTCAATTAAAGTTCAATCTTCAATATGCAGTAATGTATATTTGCCAAAGATAATATATGAGATTATCTTAAAAGGTTAATCAAGCAAAGACTAAAATAATAATTTCTTAGAGAAATATTTCACAGTATATTGTATTCACAAATAGCAAACTTTAATGTGCAGTTGAATTGTAAAGTGACTGTGAAGAGGAATATTAATTTAAAGCACAGTCAAGACATATTTGATTTAGATCAATCCCTTTTTCAGATTGTTATGCTAACTGCAATATGTTTTAGACAATATTAATGCAACAGACACACATATGCAGATTCAACAAAGAACAGTCAGTTCTTATTAAGTATTAATGTACAACAGCTTAATATCACTATAAGTGTTTGCAAAAGATATGAAATCCACTACTCGATTCAAGAATAATGGAATAGATTAATTCAATAGGTGATGTTTCTAATTCAATGTCAAACACTCAGAGATAGTTTTTATGTTGATTACCTAGATCATACAATCCTAGGTGTATATCAAATAAATCACCACACAGAGATATTTCCACTATCTTTCTTAGTTTGTTACAATTAAAATGATTTTCAATGTTCAAAAACTGAAAATAGAAATACAAGAGATAAACAGGTTCTGACTTGCTAAACCTTTGGATCACACTGTAGTGAAAGAATCTTTACCACAATAGTGACACCGTCACTAGGATTTAATCACATTCTTTCTCTAAAGCTTAACATAACAAAAAAAAATACAAACTTCGGTACTTTTATCTAAACAAGTTACAATTTTATAAAACGGATGAACAGAACAACTTGAAAGAAAAAGTAAAACACGAACTTACTGATATCGAACCACGCAGGTTCAGGTTGAGATAAACGGAAGGCTGGTACCAAAAATTAACCGAGATCTCAATCCAGGTTCAAGCTGGGTTTCCAGACATAATCTACTCAACCAAATTCAACCTTGAATTGCAGATCGATTCAAGATGAATCATGGCAAACAAATTGTGAACACAAGGATAATTTTTAGTATTTACAAAAATGTTTGATCAGTTTGTTGTCTTTGGGCTTTTATAGCCAAGAGTGGAGAGTGTACTACATGAACTAAATGTGCAGACATTAAATGTAGTGTATTGAAAAGCAAAATGCATACAAAAATATATTCAGAAAACTAATGCCATTATCTTGAAAATGCTGACTGTTTATTACTATTCAGATTTTGTATATCAAAATACATTTCAGTTTTTAATGAGATAATTAATGCAGTATTCAAGGACTGATGTACATCACTTCTAAACAATGTATTTCGAATCATAAAATCCTTTTTCTAGTTAATACACAGATAACTACAGTAGTAAATTAAGATATCATTTTATTCTCAGTAAGTATATGACACTGATTATACATATGATATGATATTATTCAGCCTACTTACAAATGCATGAATACTTACTGGGTGTAGGTGAGGTGTTGGTGATAAAATCCCAAAGTTGTAGTAAGATTAAAACCGAATGTGTGACATAGATATAGATATAAGTCTATAGCACACCCGAGGCACAAGGCAACCGATTGAGATGTATTATCTCTGATTAATGTTGTAAAAACAAATAACCAAATCAATATCTTATTAATGCATCATTTCGACTAATCAGATTGTTCATATGTAATGAATCATTAACAAAAAAGGTTTCATTATTTTAATCCGTATGGCACTGGCAGTAGTTTAATGTGTCATCTATAATCTATAACTCTAATAAAAGATTATATCAACAGTTATACAATCATTGAGCCATTAATCAGAATATAACTAGATTATATTATGATTTAATCAATTATGGACAGACACTTAGTATTTTATCATTTTTAATTAATCATGTGTCACTGTTAATTAAATCAAAAATACCTTTTACTGTTTCTGAAAACTTAAGTCGAAAATATTGTCAATTAATCAACAAGAACATATTTCGAGTTTATCGTAACAAAACAAGAAGTTGACGGTTCATTAATTAAGAACATCTTCGATTATATCATTTTCAGATATGACTATGGGAATGGGGAATGGGGAATGGGGAATGGGGAATGAAATAGAAATAAGTCAAAACCATTTTACTTGATTTAGACTCATTGACTCGGTCAGCAGAACTTTAATGACGATGACAAATTATGTCGCCTTAATGATTGGAGCCCTAATTTAATCTAGTGATGAACACACAAGAACCCTAATGCCAAAAAGGAACGAGGGGATGGATTTTATGTATGCGGCTGAGTCCAAGACTGTATCTCAGATTGCCTACGTATCCTGTTATCTTCCAGGAATCAAGCCTTACGTAGTTCCTGGAATGGGGTATTTATAATGACAACACTTGCCTAAACCCTAAGGTTAAGTTGGCTTATGTTATTGTCATGTTTACCCTTAAATGGGCCTTGACCCTTGCCCAAGCTACCGCTATTAATGGGCTTAGTAAGTCGATGTGGACTCTATCCTCGTTATCGACTGTGGTGATCGACTGGGACTCACCGCCCTACATTGCTAGTGGTGCGGATGAATGTCCTACATCGCCGGTCGTCGATAGTCGATAGTCGTAGCCTGGCTTTTATATGATGGCCTTGGCCTCGAGCCTGGCATCGACATGAATACACCGGGCGTTATTTTATAATGTGATGACCAACCGATAGGCGACACGTGGAGGAGTGAAACCTGTATTGTCATAAGCCCCAGGACTTGAGAGAGGCGACTTCCGTTGTCCGAGGTCGGGTCTGTCACTTGAATCGTCTTCGAGTTGGGTTTTTCTTTGGGCGGGAGAAAGCCCGCCTTTTCACAACCCTAATCGCCTCAGAGCCACGTGGCACGATATCGGCATACGAAACGCCGAATCCCGCAGCGACGCGCGTCACGCCTTTGATTGTCTCGATTTCCAGGGGTTATAACCCCCAATACCCACGTCTCTTCGAATCATTTGCAAATCTTTTGTTTTCATATAAAAGGGAGGAGATAGAAGTTGCAGCAGAGCCAATTCTACTTCCTACTTCATTCTCATAGTCATCAAACGCAAAAGTAAGCTTCTTTTTCCCGTGTTGTTCATCTTTTCTGTGATTTTGTTCATGTCTAGTAGTAGTAGCGCAACTGAATCAGATAGGGGTAGTGAAACGCCCATTCATAGCCAATCTCCGGCACCTGTTGTCTCCGATCCTCTTCTCCGGCAAGACTCCGGCGAACCCACAGCCTCCTCCCCTCCTGTCCCTAACCAGCCAAAAAAGCTAGTATCTAGGATGGATGGAAAGGGTGCGAAGGGGTGTCTCAGTGTACTTTCTCCAGAGGACGTTGTCGAAATCTGCCGGAAGTATAATATTGTTAGGCCTCCGTTCGAATCTCGACTCCCTTCTGGTAATCACATGTTTGCCGATGAGCCCCCAGAAGGATTTTGTACTGTTTATGAGAATCAACTGGCGAGTGAGTTAAGGTTTCCACTCTGTCCAGCTGTTCTGGCCATCATTCATCACTATGAGATAAGCGTTTCCCAACTTGCCCCGAATGGTGTCAGAACTCTGATGGGGTTCATCATAGCATGTCGAGTGGCTCAGGTCTGTTTTTCAGTGCCCGTATTTCGATATTACTACAAGATAGTTGCTACACCCGACAAGTTATGGTATTCTTTCCAGAGGAGAGCGAATCGACATGAGTTCATAACTAAGGGGCCTTCTTCTCACGGGGAGTGGAAGCCTCGATTTTTCTTTCTCCGTCATGGTTTGGATAACCCCTACATAGGGCTATGGAGGTCGAGAGACGGGAAACAAGACAAACTTGGAAAGGAACCGGCTCCTCACGAGGCTCGACTCCTGAGTTGACACAACTTCGAGGTGTGTACTCGAGACCTGAGTCTCTTGTATCACCACGGCCCACTTGGAGGAGCTGGGCCAATGCCATACGTGGGCCTTTGCGCCCACGATCATGAGAATTGTAGGATATTCCTTATTTGCTTGTTTTTACATGCTTATTATTTGAGTAATTGATAACTTATCGTTTGTCGATCAGAATTAACTTGTTCTCTTCTCATTTTGCAGTGGGTAGATTCTCCAAGGTTACCGATCCCAAGCGTATCCCCGAGTCGACGGTCATAGCTGCTCCACCTCTCGAGGATCAGGCCACCCCCGACTTGCCGGTGGCTGAGACCAGGGTGCCTTCCTCTTCCCGAGTGGGGGGTGCTCTTCAACCTGAAACAAACCCTGCTGCCATCGAGTCGTCTGCCGCGGCTGGATCGACCGAGCTACCTCCGACCGCTGGTAGCTTAACTGTTCGATTCGGTTCTCTTCGAGATGAAGACGAGGAGGAAATTGTCGATCTGACCTCGAATGTCGAGGAGCAAAGCGAGAGAACAAAGAAAAGACCAACAATTCTGGCCGAGGTGGTGAAAGAGCGACCGAGGCGAAGAGGAAGAAGGTTCTTTGAGACCTCTACCGAGTCAGGGATCGGTGTGGACTGGGTTGCCGACGATTATGCTGGTGTGGATGACAGGAACCTGTCCCTCGTACTGCGAAAGTTAAATCGTCTTGTAAGTCGATCCTTCTTTTCCTATTAACTTCTCTCGAGGCCTATGCCTTGTCCATTTTTTGATATACTCTTTATGTTCTGTAGAATACCCTTGTTGGTCGGGAGGCTGCCCGACGGCTAGCCAAGACGGGGGAGTCGGCAGGCGAAATCAAAAAGGAGAATGGCAGACTGCTTCAAGACAATGTTGCCAAAAGTGCTGCCCTCTCTGCTGTGGAAAAACAATACAATTCGCTGAAGCACGAGTCGGTCGCCGAACTCGAGAAATTGCAAGATAAGTTGGTGGCTGCTGAAGCAAAACTGGCCACTACTGAGCAGGAGTTGGGCCGACTGCAGGAGGAAAGGCACGATCAGGGTAGGGAGCTGCTCAAGCTGGCCCAAGACTATGAGATGTTGCTGAAAAGGCAGAAGGCTGCGGATGAAGAAGCTAGGAAGGCTCGCCATGATCGAGATGCGCTACAGGCCGAATTGGATCGAGCGCGTGCTCAGGTCGAAGAGGCTAAGACCGAAGCCATCATGGAGTACCGCAAGTCGACAAACCTCGAGGACGACTTGGAGGTGATCATGCGCGCCTCGATGATGGGCGGATATACACTTGCAGTAGATCAGGTGAGAGTCGTCGTCTCAGGATTCGACGTGTCGTCCCTCGAGACGCCTATGTTCTACAATCCGGACTCGGAGAAGCTGTACGATCGGTACATCGAAGAGTTTCAGCAAGGAGAGTCTTTGGCCATCAAATATAGTGCCTCTAGTTCTGCCCCTGCTGTTGACCCAACCGCTATCGATCCGAGCTCTGCTAATCCTGAGCCGGCCCCTGCTAATCCCGAAGTCGACCCCTGACCGTTGTCTTTTTAATTCTTCTTCTGATATTCGAACTTCTAATTTGTAATAACATTTATTTTAACTTTGGCTGGTCTTTTCGACCTGGCCTTGCCTTGTGACAACTTTGCTCTGAATTTTGATTTGATTTTGCCATCTTTTTCTTATCTTGCTTATCTTATTGCTTTGCTCGTCTTCTTGATGTCTTCTCGATACTCGCTACTCGCTTTATTTGCTGTACTTGTTGTTGATATTGTGTTGCCCCCCAAGTGTATTATGAACCTTTGGTTCTTATTGCACTTGAGATCGACTTGCTTGCCTTAGTTTTCGCCCCTTAGGCTTATTTGACCTTAGGCTGAGCATTTTAATGTGAACTGCCCCTGGTTTTAGTCTTTTTTGCCATTTAGGCTCTTTCGACCATCGACTGGGACAGGTGGCCCGACTATGCGAACCGTCCTTTGTCCAGGCCTTTTTCGCCCATCGGGCTTATTCGGCTTTCGACTGGGACAGGTGGACCGACTATGCGAACCGTCCTTTGCTTTAGCCTTGTTTGCCTCTTGGGCTCGTTCGGCTCTTAGCTTGGACCTTTGGCCCGACCCTGCGAACCGTCTCTATGCCTTTGCATTCGTCGCCCATTAGGCTAACTTTGCTTTGGCTTTATCGAGATGTCCGACCTGCGGATTTCTCTACTCGTTTCGATTGTTTTGCCTTCAACTTTTTCACATCACATTGGACTTGTATCGTTTTGGCTATAAATCCTAACAAACACGAAAGCATCTCTAAAAGATACAAATTTATTAGAATATTCATAAAATTGTCTCATGGACTTATTACAAGATTCATAAGTGAAAAGTAAATAAGTTCATCAAAGTAAAGCTTATCTCAAACATAATACTTCCTCGCATTGTTGGCGTGCCAATGTCGAGAGCGTGGTTCCATCTCGCTCGACCAAGTTGATAAGACCCTTTGGGGTGAACCTTCGTAATCGATATGGGCCTTCCCAATTCGGGGTCAACTTTCCGATCGCTTCGTCGACTTGCTTCATTTTTCCTTAGAACCGAGATCGCCAACCTTGAAGTATCTCGTGTCTTACCCCTCGAGTTGTATATCTCGAGAGATGTTCTCGCTTGTACCTTGCCATTCGGTGAGGCTATCTCTCTTCGCTTCTCGACATTATCCCTTTCTGCCGGAGTTCAGGATCGTTTGTCTCAACATTGTAGGCCGAGTGCTCGAGAGAGAGGGACTCCGATCTCTGCGGGTATCACCGCTTCACACCCATACACTAAAGAAAAATGGGTTTCCCACGCCGATGAATTAGGAGTCATCTGTATGACCATAGGATGCTCGGAAGTTGAATCGCCCAATCTCGACCTTCACCCTCGGTCTCTTTTTTAAACTCCCTTGATCTCGTCGATTAGTTTGCTCGACTTGACCGTTTGCCTATGGATGAGCAACCGAGGTGAATCTGGGTCGATATGGTATTCATTTGCACCATTCTCTCGACTTTTCGATCTTGAATCGGGTACCATTGTCCGAGATTAGAGCTTTGAATTCCGCACTGCATAGGATGTCGACCCACAAGAATTTTTTGATGGTGGCAGCTCGGATGTCGGGCAAAGCCTTAGCTTCTACCCATTTCGTGAAGTAATCCACCGCGACGACCACGAATTTGAGATTTCCTGGAGCTCGGGGAAGAGGTCCAACAATATCGACTCCCCACTGATTGAATGGCCACGCTGACGAGATGACGTTCATGTCTTGCGCTTGCTGATGAGAGATATTATCATGAATCGACAAGCGTTGCACTTCTCGGACTAGGTTGTTCGCATCTCGCCGCATCGACGCCGTAAATACCCAGCTAACTTGCATTTTCGAGCCAACATTCTGGCTCCACAATGATTCCCACAGGCTCCTCTATGAATCTCTTCTAAAAGGTATTTGCCTTCACTTTCTGAAACACATCTTAACCAGGGGTTCACAAAAGATTTTCGATACAAGATATCGTCAAAGAAAGCATATCGAGCTGATTGAAGTCGGACTTTCCTGGCTTGCACTTTGTCAGATGGTAGTATTCCGTCTTTAAGGTAAAGAGCGACCGAGTCCATCCACGTGGCCTGCTGAGTGATCGGCTGAGCCTCCGTCTCGATGTAACTTCGGTCGGTCAATAACTCGACTAGAACCTTCTTACTTGACATGAAGTTCGATGCCAACTTGGAGAGCGCATCGGCTCTCTTGTTCTGACTTCGGGGGACTTGCTCAAACTGAACTGTCTTGAATTTTGGTATGAGGCTTTGGACAACTGCTAAGTAATTCTTCATGGTTTCTTCCTTAGCCTCATACCCCTTTCACATGATTGACTACTAAGCGTGAGTCATCAGAAGCGACAAATCTTCGACACCCGGCTTCAAAGCGAGCTTTAAGCCGGTGATCATAGCCTCATACTCGGCCTCGTTGTTCGTTTCTTTGAAGTCGAATCGAAGGCGTAGGAATTCCTCGCCTTCGGGCTTACGGAAGGAGCCTGCGCCCTGCCCTCCTTACTCGATGCGCCATCGACCTGAAGAGTCCATTTTTCCTCTGGGCTTTGCTTTTCCTGATCGAGTTGGACGGATATCCCTTCAGCCAAAAAATCTGCCAAGGCCTGTGCTTTTATCGCAGTTCGAGGGACGAACTCGATGTCGTACTGGGCCATTTCAATCACCCATTTTGCCAATCGACCTGAGGTGTCGGGTTTTGCCAATATTTGCTTTAGTGGTTGGTCAGTGACTACCACAATGGGATGAGCTTGAAAATAGGGCCTTAACTTCCTCAAGGCATGAACCAGGCACAATGCTAACTTCTCGGCTGGCGAGTATCGGACCTCGGGGCCATGTAAAGCCTTGCTGACAAAGTAGATTGGCACTTGGCCATGTACCCCTTCTCGAACCAGGACCGCACTTACTGCCTCCTCGCATACTGCCAAGTAAACTAACAACTTTTCCCCTTCTCGAGGAGAAGTGAGGGTAGGCAGTTCCGATAAATAAGTCTTCAACTCTTCAAAGGCTGTCTGACATTCATCATCCCAGTGAAAAGGACTGGCCTTTCGGAGTATTTTGAAAAATGGTAGTGCACGCTGTGCTGATCTCGATAGAAATCTACTGAGGGCCGCCATTCTACCCGTGAGTCTCTGCACTTCCTTTACATTTCGAGGTGCGGGCATATTCTTCAATGTGTCAATTTTATCCGGGTTTGCTCGAATCCCGTCCTTCGAGATCATATAGCCCAAGAACTTACCCGACCTGACTCCAAAAGTGCACTTCTTCGGGTTTAATCTCATCTGCGTTTCTCTCAACACTTGAAAACCTCTCGAGCATCGACTGTCTTGTCTCATAGATCGACTCTTGATAAGCGTGTCGCTCTACATAAACTTCCATACATCTACCAATTTGTCTAGCAAATATCTTATTGATCGCCCTACGGTATGTTGCCCTGGCATTCTTTAATCCGAATGGCATGGTCACATAGCAGAAGGTGCCGAATTCTGTGATAAACGCTGTTTTTTCCGCATCTCGAGGATCCATTAAAATCTGATGATATCCTTTATATGCATCTAAGAAACCAAAAACTTCAAAATCAATGGTTGAATCTACTAACCTGTCGATTTTGGGCAACGGATAAGAGTCCTTCGGGCATGCTTTGTTAAGATCTGTAAAGTCCACACACATACGCCAACTACCATCAGGTTTCTTGACTAAAACCGGGTTAGCTAGCCACTCGGGATAGAATACCTCTTTCACTATCTTGGCTGCTAGTAGCTTGCCGACTTCCAACTCAATAGCCTCAAGTCGATCCAACGCAAAATTTCTCTTCTTTTGTTTGACTGGCTTCCTAGCCTGATCAATCTCGAGCTTATGAACCGCGATGTCGGTAGATAGCCCCGGCATGTCAGTGGCCTTCCAGGCAAAGATGTCTCTAAACTCGATCAACAGCTCAACCAGTAACTGTTTATCTTTCTCTGGGATCCAAATTCCCACTTGCACACACTGATCGTCCTCTCCCTCCCAGAGTCGGACGTTTTCAACTACATCACTGGAGACCCAACTCTTCTCCTCTTCTTCCTCTGGAATAAGTTCCTCGACTAGGACTTGTTGGACCGCCATTTTCCCATTCATGACAATAGAGTTACAACTCCGAGCGACTTCAACGTCTCCTTTTACTTCGTGGGAACCATTCCTAGTGGGAAACTTCATACTATTATGAAAAGTTGATATAATAGCACGCAGGAGGAAGAGCGCAGGTCGCCCTAGGATAACATTGTACGTAGAAGGAGCCTTGACCACCACATAGCTTAATTCAAGTGTCCTTCCTTTCTCGCCGTCCCCAACCGTTGTGAGTAGCTTTATCGAGCCAGTGGGTGGGATCGCTTGCCTGTAAATCCAAACAGGGGAGACGCTATGGGGGCTAGATCCTTTTCTTTCAACTTCATCGCTTGGAACGCCGAGTGATATATGATGTTCACCGCACTCCCGTTATCGACACAGACTCTCGATACTCGGGCTTGGCTAATAACTGCCTCAATAACTAACCCTTCGCTATGATTTCTCGACTTGGGGATATCATCTCGAGGGCCGTATCCGACTTCACATGCGTGAACTGGTATTTGCGCTCTCTCTCGAGCTACAAGGTGGCTCTTCATTTGGTCTGGTCTTTATCACCCTCACCAGGACCAAAGATTGTGTTGACATAGTTAACTGGTCGATTATCTTCATACCTGTCTCGACCAAAGTTTTCTCTGTTGTTTCCTTCTCGACCCGGGGATCGGTTCCTCTGAGGTGACCGATCCCTTCGTCTCTGGGCATCTCGACCTCGGTTCCTGTCTTGATCGGAGTTTTTTCTCTTAAGTTCTCCACGCCCTCTGGGCCCATCATACCGAGATCTGTCAACAACAACCCGTCTAGCTTTCCTCACGAATGCCAGACGTCGATATCTCTCTTGGTCGATACAATCCTCAGTTGTATGACCTATGTCCTCGTGAAAATCACAGTATTTGCTTGCGTTCCTCTTTTCTCGAGGTTTCTTCAACGGTGGCTGTTTCCTCGCCAAGTTTTTTGAAAGCATAATCGACAACACCTCGGATCGAGGTCGATTGAGTGGGATAAAGTCCTTATCACGTGAGGTCCTTCTGCCCCCACGGTGCGAGGTGGGACGTCTCGTCTGGTCCTGCATCGATGGCTTACTTTCGACATCCCGCCTCTTGGGTGATTCTGTTCGGACCTCGGTGTCTTTCTTGGATTCCATCCGGCCGGATTGGGTGTGTCGCCCCTCGCCTCCTCCCCAGCAGAACCTATGCACTATATTGACACATTCGTCCATGGTATGAGGACATCTCTCGCTCAACTTCATGTACAACTTAGTATTACGCGGCCCCTACGAACGATGTGATCGGAAGTCGGTCATCTGCGTCCTTGACTGCGCATGGCCTCGAGATTAAACCTCTTCAAATACTCCATTCTTGTCTCATCTTTTTTTTTCGCCTCACGTTCATGAGGTGCGTGGCGCTCAGATGAAACTTCTTATTGACTATAAACGCATCTCGGAACTTTCGGCGAGCAGGCAAAAGCGGAGATCGACCCTGGTGGTCGTAGCCGTGAACCATTCTCTTGCTCGACCTACGAGTAGCGTCTCAACGCCGACAACAAGCATTGCATCGGGTGCCCCATCCAACCTCATTTGAGACAGATACCTGTGGAGATGGTCCTCCGGGTCGGTGGTGCCATCATAAGGTTCTATCTTTGGTATCTTAAACCCCTTGGGTTTAGGAAAGCTCTCGATCTCCTTCGTGAAGGGAGACTCGAGCCACAACGAAACCTGGTTCTTTCCCAAAATTGCATTCAACTCTTCCCTGGCGCTATCATCATCCCTCTCTCGGTGTTTTTGGTGGATCTCGCGTCTCTTCCTTTTTTTCGAGCTAGATGATGCGCTTATTTCGTCCCAGGAGTCTGTTTAGGCTTGTCCACTACGTCTTTCTGGCCGCCTTCCGCCATAGCTTCTTTCTGGGCGGCGTCTGCCTGCCTTCGCGCCGTAACTGCCTCGGCTATTATCCTGGACATTACCTCCAAATCTGTCCCTGCCAACTGATCCGCAAGCACCCGATATTCTGGAGCAAGGGCTTGCTTTTCTAGTTGGTGGGTCTCTGAGACAGGTTCAAGGGTGGATCTTTTTCCCCTGTTTACGCCGAGGATCGTCTTTGAATAAGATCCAAGGCGGGATCTTCGTCTCCTTGCATATCAGGATCGATCGGCTCGTTCATCTGGGAGCCTTGATCGACTGCTTTGGATGCAGTTTTGGATGCAGTTTTCTTGGGAGGCATCGTGTTTCTTGCGTCTTCAATCAATAGAAGGCCCTCCTTCTAGCGCCAATGACGATGACAAATTATGTCGCCTTAATGATTGGAGCCCTAATTTAATCTAGTGATGAACACACAAGAACCCTAATGCCAAAAAGGAACGAGGGGATGGATTTTATGTATGCGGCTGAGTCCAAGACTGTATCTCAGATTGCCTACGTATCCTGTTATCTTCCAGGAATCAAGCCTTACGTAGTTCCTGGAATGGGGTATTTATAATGACAACACTTGCCTAAACCCTAAGGTTAAGTTGGCTTATGTTATTGTCATGTTTACCCTTAAATGGGCCTTGACCCTTGCCCAAGCTACCGCTATTAATGGGCTTAGTAAGCTGATGTGGACTCTATCCTCGTTATCGACCTGTGGTGATCGACTCTGGGACTCACTGTCCTACATTGCTAGCTGGTGCGGACTGAATGTCCTACACTGCTCGGTCGTCGATAGTCGATAGTCGTAGCCTGGCTTTTATATGATGGCCTTGGCCTCGAGCCTGGGCATCGACATGAATACACTGGCGTTATTTTATAATGTGATGACCAACCGATAGACGACACGTGGAGGGAGTGAAACCCTGTATTGTCATTTAACATAGGTTATTCAGACTCAGAAAAGATTAAATCAAAAGCTTCAGCATTTGAATTGGGTTGTGACGATGACAAATTAAGTCACCTTAATTATCCGGGCCCTAATATGAATTTAGTGATGAACACACAAAACCCTAATCCCAAAAAAGGAACGAGGTGGTGGATTTTTATGTTTGCGGCTGAGTCTAAGACTGTATCTTAGATTGCCTACGTATCCTGTTATCTTCCAGGAATCAAGCCTTACGTAGTTCCTGGATTGGGGTATTTATAATGACAACACTTGCCTAAACCCTAAGGTTAAGTCGGCTTATGTTATTGTCATCTATACCCTTAAATAGGCCTTAAACCCTTGCCCAAGCTATCGCTGTTAATGGGCTTGGACAGCTGGTGCGGACCCTGTCCTCGAGTCGATACTTCCGACCTACGGTGATCGACTCCAGACTTATCATCCTACACTGCTTAGCTGGTGTGGACTCTGTCCTTATGGACTTGTCGTCTCACACTGCTCGGTAGTCGATCGTCGTAACCTGGAATCGATTACATGGCCCTGGCCTCGATCCACGGGTCTCGACACGCAGTACATTGTAGTTAATTCATACTGTGATGACCAACCGATAGACTACACGTGGAGGGAGTGAAACCCTGTATCGTCATAAGCCCCCCAGACTTGTGAGAGGCGACTTCCGTTGTCCGAGGTCGAGTCTGTCACTTGAATCGTCATCGAGTTGGGTTTTCCTTTGGGCGGGAGAAAGCCCGCCTTTTCACAACCCTAACTGCCTTATAGCCACGTGGAACGATATCTAGCATATCTGGCGCGCGTATCCCACAAAAGACGCGTCACTGCCTTGATTATCGCGATTTTCAGGGGTTATAACCCCTATTACCCACGTCTCTTTAACTCATTTGCAAATTCTTCACTAGCATATATAAAGGGAGAGAAGATAGAAGCTGCTGCAAAACCTGTTTGCTATTTCCTTCATCTCAATCTCCAAATTTCAAACACCAAGTAAGACTCTTTTCTTTTTCTCAGTGTTGTTCATCTTCTTCTTTTGTTTGAATTTATCCATGTCCTGTAGTAGTAGCGCAACAGAATCCAACAAGGGTAGTGAAACGCCCATTCACAGTCATTCTCCGGCACCTGTCGTTTCTGATTCCCTTCTCCGGCAAGACTCCGGCGAACCCACTGTTTCCTCTCCTCCTGCTCCCCACCAACCTAAGAAATTGGTGACTAGGATGGATGGAAAAGGTGCAAAAGGGTGCCTTAGTACGCTTTCTTCTGAGGAGATCACAAGACTCTGCCAAAAATATAATATCAATCCCCCACTCGAACCTCGACTCCCGTGCAGTCTGCACCGCTTTTCTTCGATTTGAGCCCCAGAGGGATTTTGTGCTGTCTACGAGAGTCAACTTGCGAGTGGGTTAAGGTTCCCACTCTGTCCCGCCGTTCTCGCGATCCTCGAGCATTATGAGGTCAGTATTTCCCGAGATAGCCCGAATGGCGCGCCGGGACTCGATGGGGTTCTAATAGCATGTCGAGTGGCTCAGTGCGCTTCTCAGTGCCCTTGTTTCTATATTACTACAAGATTGCTGCTACACCCGACAAGTTATGGTATTCCTTTCAGAGGAGAGCGAACCGACAAGAGTTAATAACTAAGGGGCCTTCTTCTCACGGGGAGTGGAAGCCTCGATTTTTCTTTCTCCGTCATGGCCTGGATAACCCCTACATAGGGCAATGGAGGTCGAGAGGCGGGAGACAAGACAAGCTTAGGAAGGACCGGTTCCTCATGAAGCTCGACTCCTGGGTGGACATAGCTTCGAGGTGTGTACTCGAGACCTGAGTCTCCTGTATCACCTGGCCCACTTTGAGGAAGCTGGGCCAATGCCATATGTGGGCCTTCGCGTCCCAGATCACGAGAATCGTAGGATGTTTGCTTGCTTTTACATACTTGTTATTTGTTGAGTTTGACGATTTGTCATTTGCTGATTAAAACTAACTGTTTCCCTTCGTTCTTTGCAGTGGGCAGGTTCACAAAAGTCACCGATCCCACGCGCATTCTGGGTCGGCCGTCATGGTTGCTCCACTACCGGGGTCGGGCTACCCTGAATTGGTGTGCTGAAGCTAGGTGCCTTCTTCTTCCCGAGAGGGGTGCCATCGAGCTGAGCCCACCCCCGCCGCCATCGAATCGGTACCAACCGGATCTATCTTGAGCTACCTCCGCTTGGCGGTGGTTTAACGATCCGTTTCGGTTCTCTGCGTGATGAGGATGAGGAGGTCTTTGGTCGAGTCGGACCGGTTCTGAACTTCACGTCGAGACGGAGGTACCTCGGTCCAAAAAGAGGCCATTCTTTGCCGAGTTAGTGCGCAGAGCGACATCGTCGATCGAAAAAAAGGCCAAAGTGATCGAGGCTCATATCGAGCTTAGCGTCGACATGATTTGGACTCTTGAAGATTGTGCCGCCTTGGAGGATAAAGCTTTGGCTATGGTGGTCCGGAAGTCGAATCGTCTCGTAAGTCGATTCTGATTCCATTCTTTCTTGCTACTTTTTCTCTTTTCGACCCTTCTTTGTCTTTTACTGAGTAACTATCTCGATCGAGAGGTCGCTCGACGGTGGCCAAGTCTAGTGAGTCGGCGGACGACTTGCGTAGAGAACGGCAAGTTGGCGCGGGAGCTTATTGTAAAAACGCCGCCATCTCCGCCATGGATACTCAATATGAGACATCGAAAAGAGAGTCGGTTGCCGAGTGCCGAAGTTGCGGGAAAAACTAACGGCTCTTTGAGACAGAGTTAGCCAAGCTGCGGAGGACAAGGCGATGGCTGGCGAGAAGGAGTTGGATCAAGCGGTGGTGAGAGCAACGACCAGGGTAGGAGCTACTCAAGGTGACCCATGAATTTGAGAAGGTGCAGGCATGGCATAAGGCTTCCCTGGAGGATGTGGTAAAGCTCGACAGACCGAGATGTGCTTCGAGTCGGTGGATCAAGCGCGCGCATCTCGAGACCGTTTCAACCGATGCGATCATGGAGTATCGTAAGTCGAACAACCTTGAAGGCGACCTGGAAGTGATCATGCGTGCCTCGATGATGGGCGGATATACGGCCGTGGATCGAGGTAAAAGCGGTCATTTCGGCCGACATGTCGACTCTCGAGACACCAATGTTTTACAACCACGACTCGGAGAAGATATACGATCAACACATCGAAGAGTTTCAACGGGGAGAGTCTCTGGCCATCAAATATGCTCTTTCTACTTCTGCCCCTGTAGCTGATCCAACCAATGTGAACCCGACCTCTGCCAATCCTTGACTGTTGTCTTTTTCTGCATTTTTCAATTGAACTCTGATCTATAATAACATTTATTTTAACTTTGGCTGGTCTTTTTCGACCTGGCCTTGTTTTGTAATGACTTTGCGTTGATTTTGATTTGATTTTGCTATCTTTTTCTTGTTTATCTTTTTATCTTGCTTGTCTTGACGTTTTGTAGCATAGCTTTCGCTTGTCGAGCCCTTGGCTCTGTTCACTACTCGTATGTCAAGCTACTATTTATTTTATCGATGTTGCCCCCCAAGTGTATTATGAACCTTTGGTTCTTATTGCACTTGTGAGTTGGACTCCGATCGACCTGCTTGCCTTAGCCCTTTTTAATTCGACTTCTGGCTGAGCGTTTTAATTCGACTATGCGAACTGTCTCTGACCTTGGCCTTTTTCGCCCCTCGGGCTCGTTTGGCTCTAGATTGAGACAGGTGGTCCGACTATGCGAACCGTCCTTTGTCTTGGCCCTTTTTCGCCTCTTAGGCTCGTTTGGCTTTCGACTTGGACATTTGGCCCGACCATGCGAACCGTCTCTATGCCTTTGCAGCTGTTGCCCTTTGGGCTAACTTTGCTTTTGGCTTTTACTGAGATGTCCGACCTGCGGATTTCTCTACCCAGTGTCGAGAGTTTTGCCTTTAACATTTTGTATCACTTTGGACTTGTAACGTTATGGCTATGAATCCTAACAAACATAGAAAACGCCTCGAGAAAACATCAATTTATTAGAATACTCATAAAATTGTCCCATGGACTTATTACAAGATCTAAAATTGACAAATAGACAAAAGTTCATTGAAGTAAAGCTTATCTCAAATATAATATCTCCTCAGGTTGTTGGCGTGCCAATGTCGAGAACTGTGGTCCCATCTCGCCGCCCAAGTTGATATGACCTTTGGGGTGAATCTTGAGAATCTCGATATGGGCCTTCCCAATTCGGGGCCAACTTTCCACTTGCTTCCTGCCGACTTGCTTCGTTTTTCCTCAGAACCAGATCTCCGACTTTGAAGTACCTGTGTCTGACCCTCGAGTTGTAATACTGAGAGATCTTTTGCTTATACCTTGCCATTTCAGCGGAGGCTATCTCTCTTCGTTTTCGACATTGTCCCTTTCCCCGTCGGAGTTCGGGACCATTTGTCTCCACATTGTAAGGCGAACTCGAGGGGAGGGACACCAATCTCATTTGGTATTACCGTTTCACACCCATACACCAAAGAGAAAGGAGTTTCCCGTCGATGAATTAGAAAGTCATCCTATATGACCATAGGATGCTCGAAAGTTGAATTGCCCAATCTCGACCTTCCGATTCTAGTCTCTTCTTTAACCTGACTTGATCTCATCGATTAGTATGTTCGACTTGACCGTTTGCCTATGGGTGAGCCAACGAGGTGAATCATTTTGGTCGATATGGTATTATTTGCACCATTCTCTAACTTTTCGATCTTCAAACCGAGTACCGTTATCCGAGATCGAGCCTTTGGAATTCGTGCACTGCATAGAATGTCGACCCACGAAATTTCTTGATGGTTGCGGCTCGGATATCGGGCAATGCCTTAGCTTCTACCCACTTCGTAAAGTAGTCGACAGCAACGACCACGTATTTAAGATTTCCCGGGGCTCGAGGTAAAGGTCCAACAATATCGACTCCCCACCGATCAAATGGCTATCTTGTGAGATGACGTTCATGTCTTGCGCTTGTTGATGGGAGATATTATCATGAATCGACAAGCGTTGCATTTTGGACAAGATTATTTGCATCTCATTGCGCATCGACGGCCGTAAATACCCAGCTAACTTGCATTTTCGAGCTAACATCCTGGCCCCACGTTGATTCCCCCAGGCTCCTCTGTGAATTTCTTCTAAGAGATACTCGCCTTGATTTGAAACACACCTTAACCATGGACTCACAAAAGATTTCCGATAGAGGATGATGTCGTCGAAGAACGCATATCGAGTGGATTGAGTCGAGCTCGAATCATAAAGGTGAAATTTATGATTTATATGATGTTATTCCCATAACAATATCCTTGGTATTTTAGTACTTTTTATAGAAAAGTGTTGGTTTTATCAATTATTGAGTAAACGAGTTTTAAATGTGTTTAAATGCAAAATCGAGATATTTACGTGATTTTATCGGTGTTTTATGTTTATTCGTATGATGTTACATTTTGCATGTTTCTATCATGTTGTTAGATACGTTTTCATGATGAGTAAGGAGCTTAAACGATGATCACATGAAGATGGAAGAGTTGGAAGATGTTTAAGTGAAGAATCATTGAAGAAACCGGAACCAGGCACTTCATGGGGATTTTGTCCACACTTGTAGGCACTTTCAGGGAAAGTTGGCTTGATAAAAGTTGTAGAGGATTGAAATAGCTTTCCAACGCATGTTGAATCACCTCATTTGGAGCCCTAGAAGTGAAGTTATGAGCAAAATACTGGAGCTGAGTAGTGGACGGGCGTCCATAAAAGTGAACTGGCGTCCAGAATCGTATTTTACATTCAGAGAGTTCAGACGCGTTCTGAACGAGCGTTCATTCTCCGTTCATAGAGGCTGGACGAGCGTCCAAGATAGTGGACGGGCGTCCACGGCACCGACTCAGCGAAACCGACCTAAAAATCTATAAATAGGCGCGTTTTACCAAACCCAAAACATACAATTCGATCCCTAAACCCTAGGGAGCAGCTTGGCTGCGTTTTTACTCCTTTATTTTCCAGTTTTTATGCAATAAAACATCTAGATTGGATAGTTAGATTTATGTTCTTTATTCCATCAATTCGAGTTTGCATAAGGATGCTAGGAGGCTAAATCCTCCTTGAACAAGCGTTGTGAAGCCGTCCGTTTCAACGATTTGATCTCTAGTTCGTGATTATTTTGTGAGTATCTATTAAAGTTGTTACTTTTATCATGTTTTTATATGTTGATTGCATGCTATATCGAAAGATCCGTGCTTTTGTTTATTGTTTGCTTGATGAAAGTCATGTTAACCTTAGAACACCATGATAAAAGTTTAGACCTTTAATCTAATCACAACGAAAGTTATTAGATTGAATCTCTAGATTAGAAATTGAAAGATTTCACGCCTAGGTTAGAAAGAGCGTAATCTTTAACATCGAAAGATAAAAGATTAGAAAACGAACTCGTCTACGAGAGTAGGAGTTTATGCCTTCGATTAGGTGAATCACGACTTGAGTAGAGATCACGAATTAATCCGAGTTAGAATTGAATGTTGATAGGATAGGTGGATCAATTGCTTGTTCGCTCGTTATAAATTGATTTTAATCCTTTAAACTTGAATTGCTTAGCTTTAGTTTTACTTTTCCTGCACTTTAGTTTAGTTTTTATCGCTTTCAATCTTTCCTAGCATTGGATTCATCTCCTCTGTCTAGTTACTCTTATGCAATATTTGTTTAGGTTAGTTTTCGTGACAATAATTAGTTAAAAACAAAAGCTAGGGTTCACAATGATCTAGTTCCCCGTAAGATCGACCCGGCATTAGCCTCATACTACGATCCTTGCACTTGAGGTTAACGGTTTATTACTTGTTGTTTTGTATAGATAAAATCCGGGACAAGTTTTTGGCGCCGTTGCCGGGAACCGGACGGTTGCCTAGTTTTTGTTTTTGTTTTTTTTTTTTTTTTTTTTATAGTTAATTTGTAGAATTTATTTTATTTGTTTTGCGTTCATAATTAGTTAGTTAGTAGTTAGATTAGTTGTTAGAAATCGATCCTGTAGTAAATCTTTCCTTTTGAAATTAAGTTAGATAATTAGTTTGATACTGCTTTTGCTGTTTTCATACTCTGTTTTGCGTTCTTTCGTCTCAGATTGATCCGGACGGACGTCCAAAGTATCATGAACGCTTCGTCCAATCAAGTCGATCTATTACATTTATCTATTCGCTCTCACGAACGAAGCGTCGATTAGTGCGAACGCCCGTCGATTCTTCCTCGAGGAAGAGCGCCCGCCCGATTAATTGGGCGCCCGCGTCATCTGTCTCGCCATCGATTTTATTTTTATTTCAATTAGGTTTTCTGTTTTTTTTCGTAGGTAAGTGTCGTAGGTAGGTTTCTTAGGTTGAATCATCGACTCACATCTTTCACGATCAAATTTTAGGATAAAAGGGTCCGTTATAGCACTTGATAGTATTTTGGCCATAACTTTCGGCTCGAGTGTCGGATTGGCGCAGGACCCCAATTCGGAAAGCTCGTTCGACGCCGACGACGTGGCGGATCGCCAGAGGCCGTCCGACACCGTTTGAGAGTCAAAATCCACTGTTTTCCCTTCCATTTTGGGGTTAGAAGATTTCAACACATGTTTTTCCCTCTTTTTTTTTAGTGTTTTCTGTTTTTCTCGTTTTAAATTTTCTTAGGTAGTTTATAGTTTTGGTTATTAGGGTTTTTCGTAGTTAAGTTTCATAGTCTTTGATTCCTCTAGGTTTAGTTATCCTTTCCCTCTGTCTCTTTTTCCCATGCTTTCTGCTTTGTTACGATATCGTTTACATTCGAAAAATCTTGCCTATGGACGGCGGCCCACTAGTTTGAGCGCTCGTTCACTATAAAATTTTCATTCCGATGAGCGTTTTCCGATCCTTGAGCGAACGTTCACCAGTTTGGGCCTTTCGTTGAGTCTATTTTCAGGCGGGCCATTCGTTCACGTAAGTGGGCGCCCGTCCGTCCCCCTTTCTTTCTTAATCTTTCTCTTTTCTTCTCTTTTCTTTAGGTTTTTTATCTTAGATTAAGGTTTTAATCTTTTAGATATCAGTCTTTAATTTATTAGTTTTTAGGTTTCCTTTCCTTAGATTCGAGTTTTCTCAACTTGATTTTGGGATCGGTTTATGCAAACTCGTAGTCACAAGGACCATTACTTTGCTCCACGACATCGAAGCGTACCATAGTCCGACCCAATAGGCGAAGACCGTTTGGCGAAGGAAAAGCCGAAGATCAAGAGTTTGAGCTATCTTTTCAAAGGAAATCGAAGAAATTGTAATAATGGCGGCCGAAGATAGACGGACATTGGCGGACTACGCCATGCACAGTGCGATAGAATCAACCCAAACTATCGTCTTACCGACCATTACCGCACAAACTTTCGAACTCAAACCCGGTCTCATTCGGATGATGCAAAGCATGCATCAATGTTTCACGGGTTCCCTATCGAAAATCCTCACACACACGCGTACACATTCCTGGAGATATGTGGTACGACACGCATTCAAGGTGTGAGTGAGGATGTGATTAAACTTACACTTGTTTCCGTTTCATTGAAGGAGAAGCTAAAGAGTGGTATAGCTCTCTCCCCTCCGAATCCATTACCACAATTTGCATTGGAGAAAGAATTTTTAAGCCAATACTTTCCACCGGCCAAGACAGATTGATGTTTGAGGGAAATTTATAATTTCTATCAAGCGGAAAGCAGAATCTTTCTTTGAGGCATGGAAGAGATTTAAGGCTCTTCTTCGTAAATGCCCCCACCATGGGTTAGACTTGCAGAGGCAAGTCAATACCTTTCGGTGGATTGACCGAGCTCACCAAGGGCATGGTCAATAGTTCATCAGTGGGGCTTTCTGAGGAAAACGCCTCAAGAGGGTGGGCATTGTTCGAAGACATTGCCAAATATAATTATGCCCCCCTCCTTTCAAGTCATTCAGGCACCACCACCTCCTCCTAGGATCGAGGAGGTGAAAATGCGAAACGAGATTGCCATCTTTGAAGCAAAGCGGTGGCTACGCTTACCACGTCTCCAAATCCGAGTTATCGGACTCCTTCATTTTTGAACTCTCAAGTTTCATCTTTGAGAATTGCTCTCGGTCGCCATATGGTTGGCGGTGTCAATTCAATTCCCCTGTTCCTTATCAAGTCAATCTTTGTCGAGAATCATGGGCGGTATAATCAAGTCGCATGCCAAGTATGTGACGATATGGGCACCTCGCTCGTTTACGTCCTATGATTGGACGAACGCAGAGATCAATGCCTTCAATGGCGGCCCGAATCGAGAGGTTTGGAAATCAATTCTCTCGGCGAGGCGATTTTCAAAATCGGGGTTTCCGTCAAAGCTTCAATCAAAACTCGAATCTCAATCGAAACCCTAATTTTAATCGAGAACCGAACTTGAATTCTTCCAATCCAAATCAAGGGTTAAATCAAAGTTGGCCTAACAATCCAAATCCTCGCATTTCAAAGTCGGTCCAATAACCTTTCTCTCAAAACATTCGTAACTCTCAAGGTCCATCTCACGTTGATGATCCTGGAAGCTAGATTGGACTCTATCGAAGGAGTGAAGGAGCGAGAACAATAACTTCCAGAGGAGCAAAATAATAATATCCAGTTGTTGATGAATTCGATCAAGCACCTTGAGAAGCAAATGGTGACCGGCCAAGCCACAGACCATCGAGGCGGATGCCAAACTCCACGGAAAGAAATCCCAAAGGTGGTCATGTAGCTCATACTAAATTGAATCTTGGCCAATGCAGCGACTTGGTTCCTTCACTTCCATACGGTGGAGGAGAGGCGGTGCAATGAACTTAAGTGGTACTCAGCCGAGTGGTCCCCAACCAGGAAACCACTAGCCCCTCTCTGCGGTGATAAGGCGGGAGGGAAGTCGAGCACCCATCATCCCCTTGGCTACAAGCGGTACTCGGTGGGTGATCCACGAGAGGTGTAGAAGTTGAAAGACATCGGTGGTGATCCACGATAGGTGAAAGAATTGAGATTCCTCGAGTGGTGATCCTTGAGGAATGAAGAATCAATTAAGAATCCTCGGTGGTGATCCACGAGGAGTGATGAATCAAATGATCGTCGGTGGGTGATCCACTGACTAATAAAAAGAATGATAAGACGGTGAGGTGGAAAGATGTGGAAGACAAAGCAGTTAGTTCGACCTCGAAGAAAGTATTTTCCGAGGAGGATTTGAAAAAGCTTCCGTTTCCACCGAGGAAGAGCAACATTCCATTGGTTGAAGACAAAAAGTACGAGAAGGTGCTAAACCTTCTGAAAAATACTCAGGTAAATCTGCCATTATCCGAGGTCTTGGTCGAGATGCCTAAGTATACAAAGTTCATCAAGGATGTTGTATCTTCCAAGAAGAAGTTAGCAGGAATGGATCAAGCAATTGGTAAGGAGTGTTCTATGGTCAATTATCAAGACTTACCAACCAAGAGAAGCGACCCGGGCAAATTTGTGCTCACATTGCAGATGGGAGGCCTAGTCTTCCCGAATTCCTTATGTGACACAGGTGCATCCATCGACTTGATGCCATTGTCCGTTTGCAATCGGCTTGGTTTGCGAGAATCTTCTAGAACCCACTACCATGAACTGCAGTTCGATAGGTCCTCTAAGAAAGCTTCAGGATCTAAGGGACGTATTGGTTCAAATAGATAGGTTTACCTTTCCATTGGTAGTACGTCTTGGATATTGAGAAAAGTGAAAGTGTCCCTTTGATTCTCGGAAGACCTTTTCTATCTACAGCTAGAGCCCTCATCGATTGTGATGGTGGGCATGTCACCATTCGAGTTGGTGACCAGGAGGTGAGCTATAGTGTTTCTAAATCCATTCAAGTACCCTCTGGTTCTCTCAACCGGCTTTTCTATTGAGGAGTCATTTGATGACTTCAATGATGTGTATGGACGAGCAAGTCAAAGGTGTAAGCGGAATATGAGCGATTGATCGATAATCTCAATAGTAATGGTATGGTTAATCTAGACCAGTTTAGCGGTGATTTTGAGGATGAGCTAAGAGAAGAAGCCTTGGCGAGTGGGACCACTAAGTAAGCTCGGCGATGTTGAGTTGAAGAGTGGCGATCTTAAATCAAGTCTAGAGGATCCTCCCGTAGATTTGCATGAAGCCGTTACCTAAACATCTTAAGTATGTGTTTTTAAGAGAAGGTGACAAGCTTCCTTTGATCATCTCTGCCAAGCTATCTCGTATAGAAGAGCTTAAAGCTGTTAAGCGTCTTGTGCAAAAATGAAAAAGCCTTTGGATGGCGGTGGGAGATATCCGAGGATATCTCCCGACATCTGTATGCACAAGATCAAGACTGAGGAGGGTGCAAAACGAGTTAGACAGCCTCAGAGGAGGCTCAACCCTCACATGCAAGAGGTAGTCAAGAAGGAGATCATTAAGCTTCTAGATATGGGTATCATATACGCCATTGCAGACAGTGAGTGGGTATCCCCAACTCAGGTAGTTCCCAAAAAAGGTGGAATTACTATTGAGAAGAATGAGAAGGAGAAGAGATAGCATTGAGGCTCAACATTGGATACAGAGTATGTATCGATTATCGAAAACTCAATGAGGTCACAATGAAAGATCATTTCCCCTTCCCTTCATTGACCGGATGCTTGGCGTCTGGCGGGGCACGCATTTCTCTTGCTTCTGGATGGATATTCGAGGATACTTCGAGATACCCATCGATCCCGATGACCAAGAGAAGACCACTTTCACCTTTTTATGGTACATTCGCGCCACTGGCGGATGCCATTTGGTCTCTGTAATGCCCCAGCCACCTTTCAAAGGTGTATGATGGCAATCTTTGTGGGCTAGTTGAAAAGTGCATGGAGATTTTATGGATGACTTCTCGGTCTTTGGTCAATCCTTCGATGATTGCCTCGATAATCTTGATCGGGTGTTGTCAAGATGTGTGGAAAAGGACTTAGTGCTTAATTGGGAAAAATGCCATTTCATGGTAGATGAAGGTATAGTCCTTGGCCACAAAGTGTACGCCAAAGGTATAGAAGTAGATAGGGCCAAGGTAGAAGCTATTGAGAAGATGAGCTATCCTAAGAATGTTCGGGAAGTCCGAGGTTTTCTCGGACATGTCGAAACTATAGGAGGTTCATCCAGGACTTTTCAAGGATCGCCAAGCCCCTGTCTACCTTACTAAAAGAAGGCGTTACTTTTGATTTTGATGATAGTTGCAAGCACGCGTTTGAGGAGCTCAAAATAAATCGATCTCTTCTCAATTCTTATTTCACACCGATTGGAACTTGCCCTTTGAGCTTATATGCGATGCATCCAACTATCTTTGTTAGTGCGATCTTAGAGACACCGAATCGAAGGAAAGTTCGACCTATCTATTACGCCGACCACACGTTGAATCCTTCGCCAGAAGTTAACTATCGACTACGAAAAGGAGTTATTGGCGTAGTGTTTGCTATGGACAAGTTCCGTAGTTACTTCTTTGGGTGCTCAAGTGATCGTGTGGGTGATCACGCCGCTTTGCGATATCGATGACTAAAAGGATGCTAAACCGCGCCCTCTCTGCGTTGGATCACGACCTACAAGAGTTTGACGTTCAAATCAAAGACAAGAAGAGGCGTGAGAATGTAGTAGCGGATCATGTGTCTAGGATGTTAAATGAGGAAAAGAATGAACCAGATGATATAGATCTTTACTTTCCTCTAGAAAACATCATGTTGATCGATGGCCGTTCTCACGATGTTCCTTGGTACTCCTCCATTGTGAACTACCTTCATGCCAAATACCTTGATCCTGAAATGTCTTATCAAGAGAAGAAGAAGTTCTTCTACGATATGAAATATTTCGTTTGGGATGAACCTTACCTTTTCAAGATCTGCAAAGATGGTTTCTTTGAGGAGGTGTGTTCCCGAATCGAGCAACAGCGATATAATCGAGCAATGCCATAGTGGACCCACTGGTGGTCACTTTGGTCCTTGGAAAAGCGATTGCGAAGATCTTTCAATCCGGTTTTATTGGCCAACGATCTTTAAAGACACGAAGCTTTCAGTAAAGCTTGTGATCGTTGTCAAAGAACCGGAGCTTTGACAAAGCGATTTGACATGCCTTTGAAACCCATCCTTGAATGCGAAGTCTTTGATGTTTGGGGCATCGATTTTATGGGACCATTCCCATCATCTTGTGGCAACAAATACATCTTAGTCTGCGTTGACTATGTTTCGAAATGGGTAGAGGCAATAGCCACTCCTCACAATGATCATAAAGCGGTCATGAAATTCCTTAAGAAGAATATCTTTGTGAGGTTTGGATGTCCACGTGCCTTGATAAGTGATGAAGGACACACTTTTGTAACCGACCCTTGAGAAAGTCTCGAGAAGTATGGTGTTCACCATAAAATCGGCACACCATATCATCCGATGACTAGTGGTGAGTTGAGCGAAGCAACGAGTCTTAAGAAAATCTGGAGAAGGCGGTGAATAGTCATAGAAAAGCTGAGTGCGAAGTTGGGACGATGTACTTTGGGCTTATAGGATTGCCTATAAGACCCTATGGGTACATCGCCATATCAAATGGTCTACGGAAACCATGTCATCGCTGTCGAGCTAGAGCACGAGGCGTCTTTGGGCTACGAAGTTTCTTAACTTCGATTCCCAATCTGTGGCAAACACCGCTCTGCGGCGATTGCATGGAAATTTGGATGAATTCGGACTCCAAGCTTACGAAAGCGCCGGGATTAGTAAGGAGAAGATGAAACTCCTCCACGATGCCAAGATAAAGAAGAGAGAATTCAAGGTCGGTGAGCAAGTGTTACTCTACAATTCCAGGTTGCATTTGTTTCTGGCAAGTTGAGGACACGTTGGTCGGTCCTTTCGAGATTCTCCAAATCATTCTGGAGGTGTGCTAGAATTACGAGGTTATGGTGATCAACCGTTCGAGTTAATGGTCGAAGAGTGCAAGCACTATATAGGTGAACATAAAGAAAAGCCTTTGATTGTTAAATTCCTCGAAATCCTCGGGTGTGGGACTTCCGAAGTCAACCACTTTGGTGAGTTTTCACCCGATTTGTTTTACGAGGATGACGGTTGTGTTAAATCGAAGATGTTCTAGCGGTAGTCTTTGATATGGAAGAGTTTGAAAGGGCGACAACTTAAGCGTCATCGGAGGAACCGGAGAAGAAAGAATGCAACCATGGGAAACTTAAAAGGTATGGAGAGCTTTCAAAGATTTAACCCCATGTGTTATATTTCTTGTTTCTGTGACCACCTCTTGATTCGAGCTTACACGAGGTAGTGGTGGCGAGAAAGGTTAAATGGCTTTGACCGGTGAGCTTAAATGGTGTCGAGCTAACGACATAAACCAAAAAGCGCCTACCAGGGGCACCACTAGATATCTGTTTTTCTTTTGTTTATTTTCTTTTGTTATTCTTTTGTGTGTCTTAGTTTAGTTTTAGTCTAGTTAGGGTATTTTGTGAATCTGCTCCGTATTTGTAGTTGGCGGTTGGATGCTCTGCACTTCTCCTTGGGCGATGATTTTTCCATCTAATACGATTATCTCTTGTGTTTCATATGATATAATTCCCCTATCCCCGAGTGCGTTTTGTGTTGTTTTTCATGTATGCGGGATACTTGCGATAGCAATTGTGAGTTCGGATGATATCGAGTTTTCCGGTGGATGGTCCACGATCACTATTTTCATCAAGCATTTTGGATGCAGGCGCGACCACTTCGGACTTGCCATTTTGAGCGACAATCGGCTAAGTTTTCTTTTTCTTTTATTACGCACAACATGAGGACATGTTGTAATTTAAGTGTGGGGAGGAATGGTCGACTATGTATCTACCATTTGCTTATTACATGATATTATTATTTTCTATGCTAAATGAAGTGAATTTTTGAAATTTTTGTTTTGTCTCGAGTGAGCAATGCATGTTTTTGTTCGGTTTGTTATATTCATCGATGCTTTATGTCATATGTTTGATAAGTTAGTTGTTTCACGATCTATTTTTCACGAGCCATAGTGAATGATGAGCTAATTTATAAAGCTATACCCCGTTTGGATTAGTGATTTTTGATTATCTTGTAAGTCGTGTGCTTAGTGCTACGTATATATCTTGAGATTTATGATAGTTTGTATTTAGTTCGAGTATGATATCTTTGTGAATATCTAGAAGTTTGAATGTGATAAGTAACACGGGCTAATGTCAATTAAAAGGATAAGTTAATAGTTGATTAAAAAGGGTGTGTCGAAAGCTAGTCGATGATTTGAGTGAGGTAGGGTATACCACGTATGTCCTATACCACTATGATGACTAAAAGCTCACGACAGTTAGGAAAAGCTGCCTTATGATTGGAGTAAGGTAGGGTATTATCTCGAAATGTCCTATTACGCTATGAGGGCAATAGCTTGTTCTAATGTGTGTTTAAAGTGAAATGGCTAAATCAACTAAGATATTGTTCTGAAATTGAATATAAGGCTTAGTTTTCGTTAATCTTATCCCAGTATAAACCGATGGATATGTTGTAGGGATTGTCCTCGAGTATTTTGAAAGGCCCTAGATTCATTCGATCATTCTTTTCGGGATATGTCACGTTTGTAGGGTGCATCTTATGAGTGTCATTTATTACTAGTCCACGAGGGGTATTAGCTAGTTTTGCTTTGAGTTCCTCAAGTTTGGATTTAGTGGAAATTTTCTATGGCTATGCACACACACGGGTGAACTTCTAGTTTATTGACTAAATGGTATATGTGTTGAGATGTCTATATTCTTTCCGAGCCTTTATCTTGTTTTGTTTTGCTCGGGACGAGCAAAGTTTAAGTGTGGGGAGTTGTTAAGGGTGAAATTTATGATTTATATGATGTTATTCCCATAACAATATCCTTGGTATTTTAGTACTTTTTATAGAAAAGTGTTGGTTTTATCAATTATTGAGTAAGCGAGTTTTAAATGTGTTTAAATGCAAAATCGAGATATTTACGTGATTTTATCGGTGTTTTATGTTTATTCGTATGATGTTACATTTTGCATGTTTCTATCATGTTGTTAGATACGTTTTCATGATGAGTAAGGAGCTTAAACGATGATCACATGAAGATGGAAGAGTTGGAAGATGTTTAAGTGAAGAATCATTGAAGAAACCGGAACCAGGCACTTCATGGGGATTTTGTCCACACTTGTAGGCACTTTCAGGAAAGTTGGCTTGATAAAAGTTGTAGAGGATTGAAATAGCTTTCCAACGCATGTTGAATCACCTCATTTGGAGCCCTAGAAGTGAAGTTATGAGCAAAATACTGGAGCTGAGTAGTGGGCGGGCGTCCATAAAAGTGAAGCGGCGTCGAATCGTATTTTACATTCGAGAGAGTTGAGACGCGCGTTACAAGCGGCGTTCATTCTCCGTTCATAGAGGCTGGACGGCGTCCAAGATAGTGGACGGGCGCCCACGGCACCGACTCAGTGAAACCGACTAAAAATCTATAAATAGGCGCGTTTTACCAAACCCAAAACATACAATTCGATCCCTAAACCCTAGGAAGCGAGCTTAGCTGCGTTTTACTCCTTTATTTTCGGTTTTTATGCAATAAAACATCTAGATTGGATAGTTAGATTTATGTTCTTTATTCCATCAATTCGAGTTTGCATAAGGATGCTAGGAGGCTAAATCCTCCTTGAACAAGCGTTGTGAAGCCGTCCGTTTCAACGATTTGATCTCTAGTTCGTGATTATTTTGTGAGTATCTATTAAAGTTGTTACTTTTATCATGTTTTTATATGTTGATTGCATGCTATATCGAAAGATCCGTGCTTTTGTTTATTGTTTGCTTGATGAAAGTCATGTTAACCTTAGAACACCATGATAAAAGTTTAGACCTTTAATCTAATCACAACGAAAGTTATTAGATTGAATCTCAGATTAGAAATTGAAAGATTTCACGCCTAGGTTAGAAAAGCGTAATCTTTAACATCGAAAGATAAAAGATTAGAAAAGCGAACTCGTCTACGAGAGTAGGAGTTTATGCCTTCGATTAGGTGAATCACGACTTGAGTAGAGATCACGAATTAATCCGAGTTAGAATTGAATGTTGATAGGATAGGTGGATCAATTGCTTGTTCGTTCGTTATAAATTGATTTTAATCCTTTAAACTTGAATTGCTTAGCTTTAGTTTTACTTTTCCTGCACTTTAGTTTAGTTTTTATCGCTTTCAATCTTTCCTAGCATTGGATTCATCTCCTCTGTCTAGTTACTCTTATGCAATATTTGTTTAGGTTAGTTTTCGTGACAATAATTAGTTAAAAACAAAAGCTAGGGTTCACAACAGTCTAGTTCCCCGTAAGATCGACCCGGCATTAGCCTCCATACTACGATCCTTGCACTTGAGGTTAACCGGTTTATTACTTGTTGTTTTGTATAGATAAAATCCGGGACACGAACCTTTCTAGATTGCACCTTATCAGATGGTAATATTCCGTCTTTGAGGTAAAGAGCGATCGAGTCCATCCACGTGGCCTGCTGAGTAACCGGCTGGGCCTCCGTCTCGATGTAACTCCTATCGGTCAATAACTCGACTAGAACCTTCTTACTCGACATGAAGTTTGATGCTAGCTTGGAGAGTGCATCGGCTCTTTTGTTTTGACTTCGGGGGACTTGCTCGAATTGAACTGTTTTGAATTTAGGTATGAGACTTTGGACTACTGCTAAATAATTCCTCATAGTTTCTTCCTTAGCCTTATATTCCCCTTTCACATGGTTCACCACCAACTGCGAGTCGCTATACACCAACAAGTCTTCGACACCCAGTTTTAGAGCAAGCTTCATTGATTATCATGGCCTCATACTCGGCCTCGTTGTTGGTTGCTTTAAAGTCGAATCGAAAGGCATATGGGAATTCCTCGCCTTTCGGGCTTACCAGAAGGAGCCCTGCTCCTGCTCCTTCCTTACTTGATGCCCCATCGACCTGGAGAGTCCATTTTCCTCCGGATTTCGCTTTTCTTGATCGAGTTGGGCAGAGATCCCTTGACCAAAAAGTCCGCCAAGGCTGTGCTTTTATCGCGATTCGAGGAACAAACTCGATGTAAATCTTTGGGCCATTTCTATCACCCATTTCGCGATCGACTGAAGTATCGAGGCTTTGCCAAAAATCTGTTTTAGTGGTTGGTCCGTGACTACCACAATAGGATGAGCTTGAAAATACGGCCTCAACTTTCTCGAGGCGTGAACCAGGCATAACGCTAACTTCTCACCGGTGGTGAGTACCGGATCTCGGGGCCATGCGATTGCTTTACTAACAAAGTATATAGTACTGGCCATGCACCCTTCTCGTACTAGAACCGCACACTTGCTCCCTCGCGCACACTTGCCAAATAAACCAACAACTTTTCCCCTTCGCGGAGAAGTGAGGGTAGGTAATTCGACAAATAAGCTTTCAACTCTTCAAAGGTCACATCGACATTCATCATCCCAATGAAAAGGGTGGCCTTCGGAGTATCTTGAAAAATGGTAGCGCGACGTTGTGCGGATCTCGATAGAAATCTGTTGAGAGCGCCATTCGACCCGTGAGCCTTTGTACTTCCTTGATATTTCGTAGTGCGGGCATATTCTTCAATGTATCAATTTTATCCGGGTTTGCTCGAATCCGTCTTTCCGAAATCATGTAGCCCAAGAACTTACCCGACGACTCCAAAAGTACATTTCTTGGGTTTAGCCTCATCTGCGTTTCTCTCAACACTTCAAAAACCTCTCGAGCATCGACCAATCTTATCTCATAGATCGACTCTTGATGAGCGGTCGTCTACATAGACCTCCATACATACGCCAATTTGCTTTGTAAATATTTTGTTGATCGCCCTCGGTATGTTGCCCAAAGCATTCTTCAATCCGAATGGCATGGTCACACAAATGAAGGTGCGAATTCCGTGATAAACGCTGTTTTTTCTCCGCGTCTCGAGGATCCATTAGAATTTGGTGGTATCCTTTATACGCATCTAAAACCAAAAACTTCAAAATCGATGGTCGAGTCTACTAACTTTTTGTCGATTTTAGGCAACGGATATGAGTCTTTTGGGCATGCTTTGTTTAAATCTGTGAAATCCACACACGTCACGGCAACTCCCATCAGGCTTCTTGACTAATTTGGGTTAGCTAGCCACTCAGATAGAAAACCTCTCTTACTATCTGGTCGCTAGTAGCTTGCCGACTTCCAACTCGATAGCCTCAAGTCGGTCGAGGCAAAATTTCTCTTCTCGCTGTTTGGTGGCTTTTAGCCTGGTCAATTTCGAGTTTGTGGACGCGATGTCGGTAGATAACCCTGGCATGTCGGTGGCCTTCCAGGCAAAGATATCCCCGAACTCGATTAACAATTCGATCGATGAGTTGTTTTTCTTTTTCAATGGGATCCAAATCCCGACACGCACACATTGATCATCCTCTCTTCCCAAAGTCGGACATTCTCCGCTGCATCACTTTGGAGACCCAGTTCTTTTCCTCTTCTTCTACGGAATCGGTTCCTCGACCAAGACTTGTTGAACCGTCATCTTCCCATTCATGACAGCGAGTTACAACTCCGAGCAACTTCAGCGTCTCCTTTTACGCCGTGGGAACCGTTCTAGTAGGGAATTTCATGCTATTATGGAGCGTCGAAATAATAGCGCGCAAGTCAAAAGCGCGGTCATCCAGGATAACATTATAAGCGAAGGAGCCTTGACCACCACATAACTTAACTCGAGTGTCCTTCCTTCTCGCCGTCCCCAAGCTGTCGTGAGTAACTTTATCGAGCCCATGGGATGGGGTGCTTGCCTGTAAATCCAAGCAGAGGAGGCGCTATGGGGGCTAGGTCTTTCTCTTTCGAGCCTTCATCGCTCAAACGCCGAGTAGTATAAGATGTTCACGGCACTTCCGTTATCGATCTGAGACTATCGATACGCGGGCTCGGCTAATCACGGCCTCAATGACTAACCGCCGCTATGACTCCTAGACTTGGGGATATCATCGCGAGGGCGTATCCGACTTCCGTCGTGAATCGAAATTGCTTGCGCTCTCTCGAGCTACTCTTTTGGCTCTTCACAAGTGCGGTCCTTATCACTTTCATCCGGACCGAAGATCGTATTGACATAGTTTCTGGTCGATTTTCTTCGTATCTCATCCACGACCAAAGTTATCTCTGTTGTTTCCTTCCCGACTGGGATCGATTCCTCGAGAGGTGATCGATCCGCCGTCTTTGGGCCTCTCGAACTCGATTCCTATCTTGATCGGAGTTTTTATCTTAAATTCTCCACGCCCCCCTGGGCCCATCATACCGAGATACATCAACAACTTCGTCTAGCTTCCCTTCACGAATCTGAGGCGTCGATGTCTTTTTCAAGTCGATACAATCCTCTGTTGTATGACCTATGTCTTCATGGAAGGCACGCAGATGCCTTACTTGGATTCCTCTTTTCTCGAGGTTTCTTCAGCGGTGGCGGTTTCCTCGCCAAGTTCTTTGAAAGCATAATCGACAACACCTCGGATCGAGATCGATTGAGCGGGATGAAGTCCTTATCACGGCGTGGGTCCTTCTTGCCCCCACGGTCTGAGGTGGATGTGTCGATACGGGCCCATACTGACGGCTTACTCTCGACATCCTGCCTCTTGGAGTGATTCCTGTTCGGACCTCGGGTGTCCTTCTTGGATTCCATCCAGTCGGATTGGGTGTGCCTTCGCACTGCCTCTTCGCCTTGGCAGAATCTATGCACCACATTGACACATTCGTCCATGGTATGGGGGACGTCTTTGCTCAACTTCATGTACAATTTAGTATTACGCGGCCCCCACGAGCGAGCGTGATCGAAGTCGAAATGCGCATCCTTGACTGCATGGCCTCAAGATTAAACCTCTTGAGATATTCCATAACCGTTTCATCCTTTTTCTTTGCCTCACGTTTCGCGAGGTGCGTGGCACTCGAGATGAAACTTTTGTTCACTCTGAACGCATCTCGGAATTTTACGAGCAAGCATGGCAAAAGCGGAGATCGACCACGGCGTAGCCGTGAACCATTCCCTTGCTCGACCTACGAGTAGCGTCTCGAATGCCCGACATCGCATTGCATCGGGTGCTCTATCCAACCTCATTTGAGATAGATACATGTGGAGATGGTCCTCCGGGTCGGTGGTGCCATCGTAAGGCTCTATTTTAGGTATCTTAAACCCTTGGGTTTAGGAAAGCTCTCGATCTCGCCGTGAAGGAGACTCGAGCCATAACGAAACACTGGTTCTTTCCCAAAATTGCATTCAACTCCTCCTGGCCTATCATCATCCCCTCTCGGTGTTTTTGGTGGATCTCGCGTCTCTCTTCCTTTCTCTTCGAGCTAGGCGATGCGCTTACGCCGTCTCGAGTCTGCATTTTAGGCTTGTCCATTATGGCATTACATCTTTCCGGCCGCCTTCCGCGCGTGGCCTCTTTTCGGCGGCGTGCCGCTTGCCTTGCGCCGTGAAGCGCCTCTGCTATAATCCTGGACATTACCTCCAAGTCCGCCCTTGCCAAGCTGATCCTGGCGCCCGATATTGCGGAGCAAGAGCTTGCTTTTACGGTTGGTGGGTTTCTGGATAGGATCCAAAGCTGGATCTTTTCTCCTTGTTTCTGCGAGGATCGTCTTTGAAGCGAGATCAAGGTGGATCTTTTTCTCCTTGCATATCGGGATCGATTGGCTCGTTACCCTGTGAGCTTTGATCGGCAGCTTTGGATTGCAGCTTTTCTGGGAGGCATCGTGTTCTTGCGTATTCAATCAATAGAGACCCTCCTTCTAGCGCCAATGTCGATGACAAATTAAGTCACCTTAATTATCCGGGCCCTAATATGAATCTAGTGATGAACACACAAAACCCTAATCCAAAAAAAGGAACGAGGTGGTGGATTTTTATGTTTGCGGCTGAGTCTAAGACTGTATCTTAGATTGCCTACGTATCCTGTTATCTTCCAGGAATCAAGCCTTACGTAGTTCCTGGATTGGGGTATTTATAATGACAACACTTGCCTAAACCCTAAGGTTAAGTCGAAACATGTTATTGTCATCTATACCTTTAAATGGGCCTTAAACCCTTGCCCAGCTATATCGTTAATGGGCTTGGGCGGTGGTGCGGACCACGTCCTCAGTCGATACTTCCGACTGCGGTGATCGACTCGGACTTATCATCCTACCTTTGCTTAGTGGTGTGGACTATGTCCTTATGGACTTGTCGTCTCACCTTTGCTTTCGGTAGTCGATCGTCGTAACCTGGAATCGATTACATGGCCCTGGCCTCGATCCACGGGTCTCGACACGAGTACATTGTAGTTAATTCATCTTGTGATGACCAACCGATAGGCTACTGGCGTGGAGGAGTGAAGCGCTGTATCGTCAGGTTGACTAATGATTCAAACCGTCGTAGCCTTCACTTGATGACGCCATGCCACCAGGTCAAAGCTGTGTCTTCAAGGTTGCAATTACACTGGCCAATGCATCGATTCAGCACCATATGTCTTCAAAGATTGGATCTTTTCATCATAGTCATTAATGTAGAACAAGTTTTGAGGTTGACCGGAGAAGGTAGGACCTTTATCATCGATAGATGAAGCCAGAATTCATAATACCATTAAAGCATGAGCCTTTGTCGGAGCAAAGATGAAGACTGATTCAATTGACCAAGAAAGGTCAAGACTTTCGAACTCAGTATCGAGGATTGACAATCAAAAGACTATGTTAAATCAGCATGAGTTGAATCGAGACATCGAAGCAGCAAATCGAGAGAAATGGCTTAACGTTCATGGAGAAGAATGTAGATGGAATATTGATTTCTACATAGTAAATGGAGAGGTGGAATGGTTGAGTAAATGGTGGAGATGATTGTGGAGGTTTCTAGGAAAGAAGAGAAGTGGTGGTTTGGTCAATAATGAAGGAGAAACGGTTTTGGAAATAATTGGTGGAAGCACTGATTTTAGATAATAGGAATTAGGTTTTTTGAGGGATTCTCGGTTGGGGATATAATGGGTAGGGTTATACTGTAATAAAGTGGATATGGAAAGTACCGAAAATTATATATGAATATTTGGCTGAAAAAGAATAAGCCCAAGGTTGATTATTGTGTAGTCTGATTTAATGGGTATTATAATGTAGTGCCTGCAATATGACATAATATATTAGTCCATTTTTAAGACAATTTTATCATAATATTATCGTGTAACATGAAAAGATGTATAACACTTATATTATAGCAAGATATTATTACAGATTATGTCATATGATAAAATGTGTGGTATAGTATAATATTTGATTAAGGCATAACATTAATATCAGTACAACAATTATTAATGACAAAAATTGGATATTAAACTATACAATAGATCATATAGCACTTTATATGTCATGATGCAAACGTAGTATTATTTACACCATATAATTCGAGTGTGTCGCGTAGCTTTGATAATAGCATATTATTGAAAACGATGTGGTAATAGGGCTATTTAATATATTCATGTATATTCTTAATATGATGATACATTAGATATATCAAGATATCAAAGAGAGATATTTAAAAGATTCAATAAATGGAAGGATTGTGAAAATCAATCAACCATTTCACAACACATACTCGTATTTTAACATAGAAATAACCTTAGTACATTTTAGCATAAATGAAAGTATTTATCAATACTTCATTGATAGAATACATACTACATATATTACTTTACATTCATAAATCATGAAGGCTCTACTCTTAACATTCAGTCCATCTTTTACTTACTATTACTTCCATAGTTTTCATACTTGTCTTACATACATACTGGGTTGTCATACATTGGTATAACATACTTTGGTCATCCATGCATGGTTTTAGCATGTATAGGTCTTCCATACATTCCACAACTAGCCAAGGGTACCTCGCATAATACTACTCATTATGAAAACTTATTTTGCAACCCCATAAGCGATGAGGGAATGACCCATAGTCTCCATCGAGAGTGACATTGCGATGTAAAATGGTACCTTAGCATTGATCTAGCTATGTGCCTTATTTGTCTATACGAGTGAAGTCTACTCACATACATTATCTAAACCATACCATTCATACATATAAAGTCCATACAATAACTTAAGCCATACTACTACTCGTATATATAAAACCATGTATAAACACCTTACTCCATCCTATCCCCAAACTATAATTATACAGAATCACGAGAAGGCCAAAATTATCAATAACATAATGCATATAATAAAATTAAAGTTATACTATCAATAACGTAATGCATATAATAAAATGAAAGTTATGCATGAAACCAAATGAGCCAGAACCAAACTGGCTAATCCCAGTGACCTTGTACACAAGAAACCTTTTTCAGAAATACTTTTTTTAGAATTACCAAAAATATAAATAAGAACCATTAGAATAAAAACAACCGTATCATACTTTTCCAAGTATTACAAAAAAATATAAATAAAAACCATTGGGATAAAAAGAACCGTATTAATTAATCGAAGAACCTCATTACCTCTTGGTTAGGGTTCTTAAGGCAGAATCTAGGTTTCAAATGTCAAATTATCAATTCACCAACAAAAATACATAATTTGGCATCCTTAATTTTCCAAAACAACTGCATAATTACAATAGGTCATCATAACTCTAACCTTAGGCTTATGTGCATGGTGATGATGCTGGATCTCGTCTGAGTGATAATCCGGGCCGTATTTACCTAGTGGCAACCTGTTCAAGACCAAAAAAGAGAGAAAAAGATGAATCGAGGCGGTTTGTCATGATTTAGACCGAGCACTGAGATAATGTTTATTCCAAGTTGTCTATGTATCCTATAATTGTTCGAGGAATGAAGTCCCCCGTAGTTCTTGGGATCGTTCATATAGAGGGCCTTGTGCACAGGCATGCATGTGCCATGTCCATGATGGATTCTATTTCGTATCCTCAAGGATCAGATTTGTACGAGCCAATCTCCGGGATTTTAGGAGATAATCATGGGATTTGAATAATAAGATTAGAGCATTTATGTCGTATGATTCTTTCCATAATTATCTTTTATTATAAACACGTGGGCTAAATATCGGGGGTTGCTCTGACCGACCTGCGTCGAACCCCCTAGTCTACTATGGCCGAATTGCATTGACCCAACTCCGTTGCGCCCTGATCGACCTGCGGTGGACTTAGGAGCAGACTAGGTTGATCTCCCACTTGGGGTTTAGATCGTCCATTGGCCTCAAATTGGGCTCCTGGCCCTTAACATTGTACTTTCTTTGTCTTTATTTAATGCGTAGTTAATGTACGGATGACACATGGAGAAGCTTATCCCGACCTCCGTCATAAGTCCTTAGATCCAACTAAGCTCTTGGGATCGGTTTGAACTGTCATACATATGGTAGCTCATCTTGGTCATCTATCTTTGGTGGATTTTTCGACATCTATCTGCCGGTGGCGAGTTACATTATGACCTTTGTCATGCTATCTATCACGAGATTTTGAGGCATTTATTGGCCACTTCTTTGAAGTGAGGCGGTTCTTGAAGCGTGCTTAAGGGTTATAACCTCCGTCATATCAACCGTTCCCATTACCAATGCCATTAAATCGGAAGATTGAGTCACATTGCCGATTGCTCTCCTTTCTCAATTTATCTCGAATTTTTGCATGTAAGCCATCTTCCATTTTCTATTGCATCCTTAACTCTGTTACGTCTGTTTTATCGACTCAATAGGCGGGTTATCCCGAGTCTCACCGTAACCGTAGAAGCTCAAATGACCACTTAGGGCAGGTTATAGGGAGTTAATTATGATGAGACTTTCTCGCTTGTGGGCATGCTAAAATCCATTCCTATCCTTCTCTTCGATTCTTTGCATGCCTTTTACGATTGGCTATCTTGGCGAGGAAATATATATGTAGCAACCAAAAGGTTTCATTGAGAAAGGCCAAGAGCACAAAGTGTGCAAGTTGCTTAAATCCATTTATGGGTTAAAGAAAGCATCTCGGTCTTGGAACCACAGATTTGATGAAACCATTAAGTCTTACAGTTTCGGACAGAATCTTGATGAGCCTTGTGTATACAAGCACATCATTAAGGAAAATGTGGCATTCTTGGTGTTACATGTTGATGACGTCCTATTAATTGGAAACAATAAAGGGATCTTTTATGCGGTGTTAAAAGTTGGTTAGCCACACATTTTCAAATGAAAGATTTGGGAGATGAAAACTATGTCCTAGGGATCCAACTTATTCTGTATCAAAAGAACAAGATATTGGCTCTATCCTAAGCATCTTCCATTGATAAGATGTTGCCACGTTACACAAGGCAGAATGCTAAGAATGGTTTCCTACCAACCCGTCATGGCATAGCTCTCTTTAAGAAACAGTGTCATCAAACCTTTAAGGAAGAAGAGATCATGGGACGTATTCCTTACGCATCTAGAGTTGGAAGCCTAATATATGTCATGTTGTGAACTTGGCCGGACATCTGCTATGGCATGGGATTGGTCAGTCATTTTCAACCAAATCTAGGCATAGAGCATTGGACAGCAGTGAAGAATCTCCTCAACTACCTGAAGAGAATAAGGGATTATATGCTTTTCTATTCAAGAGCATATCTCGAATATCGTTGCTTCTGCTTGATTCGGACTTTCGATCGGATAAGGATGATCGTAAGTCGAACTCGGGCTCGAGTTTCTTGTTGGTGGCGGAGCTATAGTCTAGAAAGCGTTAAGGGATCCAAAATTGCCGATTCAACTATGGAAACCAATTACATAGTAGCCTTTGAAGCGACTAAGGAGGCGGTATGGCTCAAGAAGTTTCTTCTTTGATTTGGAAGTAATTCTAATACAAAAAATCAATAACACTTTATTGTTACAACAATGGTGCGAGTGTCAAATTCCAAGGATCCGTGTAGTCACAAAAGGTCAAAGCATATATAGAGGAAGTACCATCTACTCAGTGAGATCGTGCATAAATGTGACATGTCGATCCTAAAGATCGCCTCAATCGACAACCTAGCTGATCCGTTTACCAAGATGCTGGCATCTAATGTCTTTGACAAGCACTTGTAGGGTATGAAAGTGAGAGACATGTCTCGTGATTTTAGAAAGTGGGAGAAATATGCTTTTAGATATGTAATAAGGGTGTGCTCTAAAAATAATTGTTGCTTGTCGTTACGGGCAAGTGGGAAATAGTTAGGTGTCGTGCCCGAAAGACAATTTTTGTAATTGATTTTATATTTAATAAATGACAAAATCATTTTCATCTTATTATTTTCTTTGTGCTCATTTGTAATACACCACTTACAACCCAAGTTGTATCATATGTAGACATATAACTTAGTGTTTCTCACGCGTGAGGATTAAGTTTATGGTGATACACTTGAACTATTAGTCCGTGGTGAACTTAATCAAAGTATGTGGTCTATTGATTGAACCACCATTAATGTGGCCAGAACACTTTATAGTGTGACCGTCTTATCCGGACCGTCGATATTGGTTATCTAAGTGGCCATTTATATATGATGTAGTCATATAAAGGTGGAAATATGCATTTCTCATATAATTTTGTGATTGGGAAATCTTATTAAATCATAAGATGATCAAATATTGATTAACCTTAATCTGAAGTGACTATGAGACTCATGCTTGTTTAAAGATAGAGTTAGATGAGTTCATTAAGGATTGCTAAGAGGTGCGGTCTGAATCACGTTCACGTCAGCACTATTCGGGAATGAGTAGCAAGTGTGTGTCTCACAGATATGGAATCTATTCCTTCCTGCGGGAAGTATAAAGACAATCCACTTATTTGTTAATCCTAGAAACTGATTGATCGGCCGAGTTCATATTGGTTATGAACTAATTGATCACTAGTGGGTTCATGGTAAATAAGGATGAGATGTAATGAAGAAGGTTTACGGAAACAATCTCGCTTCATTACGGATAGTCTATGGAGGGTTAGTCTGTATGTAATGATTATATCAATGAACACTTATTGACTCGACTCTTTGAGAATAAGTTATATCTATAATCGATAGAGTTCAGTTTCAGATTTATGGTGGCATAATTCCGGAATTAATAAGTTGAATGAAAATGTTTTGTTCGATGAATATTTTATTCAATTTATTGTAGCTCACGATTATGAGTCCATGATCCCGGGTTGGCTCTAACACACACGAGTGAATTCTTTATTGTGGAACCTTGAGAATAAATTAAATAGTTTATCTATTTAATTAATGTGCGATATATTATTCGGTAAATAATATTTGAAATCGAAAAGGCATTTTTTACAACCCCATGGCATAAAATGGCGCCACATGTGGGAAAATTAGGAGATGAAATTTTCAATTATATCACATATGTAATTAATTATTTATTTGTTAAATAATTAATGTATAAAATAAGAGATTGATTTTATCATTTAATTATAATTATCTCTTATTTAATGTAGATTATCTCTTATTTAATGGAAATTTATTTTCCTTAAATAAAAGATATTTTGACTGCTGAAAGAGATAAATTCTCTCATACCGGTTATTTGCCTATATAAAGATAGCTCCCCCCAAGACAATATACACACATAATCAGCACTACTTTCTAAGAAAAAAAAGAGAGAAAATCAATTTGTTGTCCTAGCCATTGGAAGAAGAAAAACCTAGGGGTTTTCTTAATCATATTCAAGGGGGCTTCGCTACGAGGATCGAGTCCACTAGTCGTCGCTTGGAGATACAACTCGGAAGACTGCGGCTTATCTTCTGTTGGGTAAATCTTCAACCTTCTTGTAGTTTAGATTGATTAATTATGTGTTTCATATCGTGGTAAAATCACAAACGAATTTCGATTCGTTGCTTCTGTTGTAAATGATCAAGTGTCTCGATCATTGCTGTGAATTGAATCCGACGATCTGAAGAAAATGGGAAAAATTACTCTGGCAATTGCGAGCACCCCCCTCAAAGTTGCGAAAACCGGAAATATTTTTGGATCCGGTTTTTCTTGTGATTCCGATCCTGATTAGGGTTACTGTATATCCAGCGGAAATCTCCTTTTAACTTGCCGTTGTGGGATCAATTTCACAATATAGTAATTATGGGCTTTGGCTCATCAACTAACAAATCTCTACCTTGGGACAAAGGCCCACATACTCTTTCTCCACAAGCTTGAAATCTTCAAGCGATTGTCAAATAAGTCCAAGCACTGCTTGAACTTAATAATGGACAAGGCTTCGTAGTATTTAACTCTGAACATGATTTTGTAGGGATTGCAGAAGTGTCAATAACTGTGGATCCCTGCAAAACATACAAACCACGACCTGAAAGCTTTCATAACAACCAAATCACCTTTAAAAAGCTTCAGAACTCCACCTTCAGCGTTGTATCTAAATCCAAGAGTCTCAAATACACCCAAAGAGATGAGACTTTTCTTCAAATCTAGAACATGTCTGACTTTCTTAAGTGTGACAACACCATCATGGGTCTTGATTCTAACCGTACCAATACCAACAACCTTGCAAACTGCGTCGTTTCCCAACGAAGAAACTCCACATTGAACTAAATCATACGTTGAAAACCAGTCCTTCTCTGAACACATATAATACATGCAACCAGAATCCAAGATCCCTTCATCAGTAGACCTTAATTCATCATCAGCAAAGAAGATACCTTCATCACTCTCATCTTCTACGATACTAACCTGACTCTTTAGCATGCTCTTTACCATGCTCTTTCTTTTGTTCATGTTTTTCTTTGTTCTTAAGTCGAAAGCAATCATATTTGATATGCCCGATATTTTTACAATTATTGCACGTCAAATATTTATGTCAGGGATTTAAAACATAATTTTTACTCTCTGCGTCCTTCTAATTTGATCTGCCCCGAACTACCAGCACGTCTGCATGACTCCTACTACTTCCCCCAGTTATGTCTTCATCAATCTGCTCTTTCGATTTCAAAATCAACAAAATTTCTTTGTAAGAAATAGTATCCTTACCATAAGACATCGTTTCCCTAAAATGCTTAAACGACAAGAGAAGCGAGCACAATAACAACAGGGCCCAATCCTCATCATCATTCTTAGCATCTCAAATACATAAGCCAGGAATCAAATTTATCTCAGTGTGATAATATAGATGACCGTTCAGACATAAGAAGCATATATAACGTCTGCTTTTAGTAAAACATATTCTTCACGGTTTTCTTCATATATAAGGATTTTAATTTTCCCCACAAATCTTTAGCAGTAACCTCAGTGGCTACCTCCCTTAAAACTTCTTCAGAAAGACATAAAATGATATCTGACCTAGCCTTCTTGTCGAGACCAGCAAACTTCTTATCTGACATTTTCTCATTCCCAAACAGTGCAATATCGAAGCCCTCCTGAATCAGCATGACCTCCATCTTCAACTGCCACATCCGAAGTTGACTTTTACGCCGAACTTCTCAAAATAATACTTAGTTACCGTCATAATGGCTAATTTTCAAAGCTCGGAAAAACCTCGCTCTGCTACCGGTTTGTTAGGGAAAAAATAAATCGGCGATAGTCATGCGATGATGATAACACAAAATAACAAGCGGAAGGAAAAGACAAAACACCAAACTTACGTGGTTTACGGCAATGTGGCGACTAATCCACGGACGAATGAGAAAATATTACTATAGCGGAGAAATCTGAAAGATACAATTTCTCCGAAGCGCAAATACAAAACCAAAATAGTTAAGACAATTTAGAGTTTAATTTGATATATCTTTAGAATACATCATAAAAACAATAGGCTAAACCTATTAAATATAAAATAAAGTCGGCGGCTCTTTTTCGACTTGCCCATGTGGGATCAATTTCACAATATAGCAATTATGGGCTTTGGCCATCAACTAACAGACACTGAAGTTAATTTTATCAGTATCTCTTGATTATGAGATACTCGATGATGTTATAAGAGAGGGATCATGTCAGTTGCGGAGCTATGCGTATAGTTTGCTCTTCCTAGATTTTTATTTGCGTTTAAAATTTTTATTGTCATATTTATTCGAGATTCTGCGTCCGCCTCTGGATCAGGTAGTTATCCCTGCAAACTATCGCAAGAGATAATTTTGCTATGCTCGTGAATTATATTGTTTGTGAATCATGCATTAGCATAGGAGGCTCATATAATGATGAAAGAACCATCTGTAAGTGTTATCTTGTAAATGACTTTGCAATTTTTAATATATATTTTGACTAGTTTTTAAGTGAGCTTGATTGCAAATTCAATGTAGTAGTCAGAAGCGGGCCAGGATTTAAACTTGGGTGAAATTTAATGGATTATATCAGATTAAATCGGGTTGAAATTTGGATTAGGGATATTTTATGGATCAAGCAGAATTACATGTAGAATTTTTAGTGTAATATTTTTTTTTTAATTGTGAGGCTTAGCCCCTTAGTCTACACATAGATGCGCCCTTGAATGTAGTGGTAATCGATTTTGCTAAATAATTGTTTTACATCAACCGTTTGACCTAGTTTTAATGAGTATCCACCGGTGAATAGTTCACACGTAAAGGATATGAGTATTAGAGTTTCAATCCGTATAGGTATGGGATCCAGAATGGGTTGCACAAATACGAATACGTGTGAACTATATTTGATATTTTCAGTATACCCATATTTGATATTTTCTCTAGGCATGTTTTCAAATATCCGATAAATATCGAATAAAGTTTCTATTCATACGAACTTTATACCTAGCTATATATTGTCGTTTATTTTCCTTTGAATTTATTTTTTAGGAAAATTATCGTTTCAATTCGTGATCACAACAAATGGTTTGTGGATCTTGTGCTTGTGGTTATGTTAGGATGTTTACAGCTAAAAGGATCCTTTCCTCCAGGCTCGATAGCATATGTTTATGTGAACTGGCAATCCTCTCTCCACATGGGCTCGTGTCATTCTTTCACAACATTTTGCTGTATTCATCCTGCTTCAGTTTTTATTTTTATTTTTATATTTATGTTTCTATTTTATTTTATGCTGACGTAATTATAATCTTCCATGAAATAAATTTCTCAAAGCGTTGTTTTGTTTTCTTGAGGGCACTCAAAGAATTGTTCAAAGCAGATAATTTATATATGTCATCCTCCTATGCTATATCGTTTGGTTGTTTACTTTATAGTGCAAATTAGTTATAAGGCCGTCGTTAGAGAATTAATGATCATTTAGGATATTCAGAAATCTTATTTAGTTATAAGGACATTCTAATTTTAAGAAGGAAACTTATTTAGTTATAAGGACATTCAAATTTCAAATGGATAAAGAAAAAAGGAAGGAAGGAAGGAAGGAAAAAAAAAAAAAAAATGAAAGCTGGAGGAAAAAAAAAAAAAAGATGAAATGACTGGAAGAAAAAAAAAACGCTGGTGACATTGATTTTTTTAAAGATCTGATGACATTGATGTGCGAAGCGATGGCATTGATGACTTATATGCGATGGCATTGATTTATGAAGCGATGGCATTGATGACATGCGGTGGCATTGATGTCCGATCGATGACATTGATGAATGATGCGGGGACATTAAGCTAAACATTCAAGATCGTGTTAAAGAATTGAGGATTCGCAATGAATCCAATTATCAAGAGAGGCACAAACAGCGTGTGGCCATTACAAGAAGTCATAGTGAAGAGTCTTTGTAGTTTCACGAACTTGTACTTATCCATATTAAAAGCTCCACATTTGGAGAAATGCAAAACAAAGCGGTGATGATCTTGTTGTTAGGTTTTATGCGATGACATTGGCGACTTATCGCGGTGACATTGATGTCGATCGCGGGGACATTGACGACTTTTGCGGTGACATTGATGTTTGAAGCGGTGGCATTGATGACTTATGCGGTGACATTGATATACGAAGCGGTGGCATTGATATTTGTATTTACAATTAGATAAGCGATCTGATGATATTGATGTCACGCGCATATACAACTTGATACACACGTTTGATAACTTTGTAATGTAACTTTATTTCTTTGTTATCTTTAAATATTTGATTGATGTTGGTTTATTTGATTAGTGTTGGTTTAAATTTTCGATAACTTTGTAAAATAAGCGTATTTCTTTTGTTTTTGGTTTAAATGCATATTTTACAACCAAAGGTATACATAAATTCTGCTCTGATAACACGTCATTTGCATAAATCGTTACAATAACAAACGTCCTTTGCATAATTCGATACAATAAGACATCTTTGCATGGATCATTTACAATCGAAGTCGGCTGCGATAAATCGCTCTGATGAGGCGTCATTGCATAAATCGCTACAATGAGATGTCAGCGATCAAGGTTGCCAATAGATCGCGGTCAATACATCATGGTAGCCAATGAATAGCGGCGGTGAATGCATCGGGGTGGTTAATGGATCGGTGGCCAATGCATCCGGGTAGGTGGTCAATGCATGACGGTGATCAATCGTCACGTCGATTTTATGAAAAAAATGATTTTATGAAATTTATTCGGAAAAATATCAAATTTGATTTTAGAATAAAGAAAGCGAAAAAAATATGAATTTTAGTGAAAAAATTATGATGATCAGAGTTTTAGATCAAAATATATGACATTTAGAATATGGTGAAAAAAAAAAAAAAAAAAAAAGCGCCTTGCTTGCTTTTTTTTTTCCTTCTTATCTTTATCACTTGAAATTAGAATGTCATTATAACTAAATAAGATTTGAGTGTCTATTATCACTAATAAGTTGAAAATCGATCCTTTTAAATAATTGCACTATTTATATAATTAATAATAATTTAATTGTGCGTCTACATATATTATTATTAACGATATAAGTTATTATAAAATTCTAATATGTTCTACTTGAGTTTTGGGGGCGGCGGGATTCTTTATTAGAGGTGTTAAGCGAGCCGAGCGTTAGTGAACAAGGCTCGAACTCGGCTCGTTTAAGCTCGTTCGAGCTCGTCCATTTATGTTATCGAGCCGAGCTCAAGCGAGTTCTCTGCTCGTTTAGTAAGCGAGCGAACACGAGCTGTTTCGTGAGCGCTCGTTAGTGTTCGTGAACATATATTATATATAATATAAATAATAAATATATAAATATATAAAACAAATATCAAATATCTATTGAGCGAGCTATTGAGCAAGTGAGCTATTGAGCGAGCCCCTAAAAAATTTGCTATTGAATGAGCGAGGCTCGAGTTCGAGCTGTTCGCGAGCTTGATCTCGAGCTCAGCTCATTTCGAACATTTTCTTTTCTTATCGAGCCGAGCTCGAATAGGCTTTTAGGCTCGTTTGTCTTAATAATCGAGCCGAGTGAAGCATCTTCGATTATAAGCGAGCTCGAGCGAGGCATCGAGATCTTTCATTTCATTTCATTCGTTCTGCACTATTCTTTATATGGCGTCTGGCCAATATGAACATGAGGTTTATTTTTTTATTTTATTTTATTTTTTATTTTTTGAAGTTGAATACAGTATTCTGGGTTGCCATAGTAGGCTACTAGGCTTTAATAGTACAGTCCTAGACATTTTTTTTCCATTTTATTTGTCCTTTTTGTGTGTGACAGGATTGGGCCTAATTGTATCGGAAATTCAGTTGGAGGCCCATTATAATCACACTTTTGATAACAGTGCTACTAATGTTTTGAAGTAGGTTTTATGTTTAAACATGCGTACTTCATTTCCATTTCCGCTTAATGTGGATGGGCATTTTATTTATAATAATGACCACGTACAGTGGCGGAGCCAGAATGTTTTTTCAGAGAGGTCCGTAAATATTTAACATACTAAATAATTTTTTTCACGGGGTAAGAAATATTTTCTATAGGTAAAATGTAGAGTATTTTTATTTTTAGCGGTCAGTGGGCGCCTTAGATCTGCGTAGATCTACCAGTGACCACATATAAGGTGTTATTTATGACGTGAAAAATGATAGAGCATGTATATGACATGGCAACCCAAATTTTAGTTGACCCTATACGTAACAGCCCATTTTAGCAGCCTTTAAGGGCAAATATCTAAAGACACTACGTAATTATTTACTGCATTTTACCTTCAACTTTTAAATGTGACCATGATGTCGAAGTAAAAATTGTGAGTGCGCTTTAGAATCTTCTTTTCTTAAAGGTCACTACGGTGATTCAAAACTCGGTATATTACGATATTTATATTTATTTTACGGTCCTAAGTGAATCAATTAAAGCAATTTGTATTTATAAATTCGTGCGAACTGTATTCGGCCCAAAGGAAGGATACTGTTTGGCAATGTTTATAAATACACTTGTATATATGTGACCGTTATTTGATTTTCATGTGATTAATAGGCGCGATCTAAAGATTGGTTTATTATTTGACATGATTGATTTATTGTCTTTATTTGATTGCTTCTTTGGAGTTTGATTCACCGATGGATGTAAAATATTTGTGTTTATAAATTCATGTGGACAATGTTCGGCCAAAAAAGAAGGATATAGTTTGCCGAGTTATAAACACACTTGTCAAATAATATTGTGCATAATTATTTGGCTCACTATGATTAATAAAGATTGGTTCATTGTTGACATGATTTATTTGTCGGTATTTGATTCTTGCTTAGAGATGCCAATTAATTAAGGGTTGATATCGTCAAAGATGAGATATTAATGTCGTGTCCGGTATCTTGTGATAGGACATCTCATATACCTTTGTTTGACCTTGGGGGTTCTTTGGATTATATATTGTGATCTTTGAGTTAATTAGTTGATTTTTGTGTTCGGTTTTAAATTCTGCTTCAATATATATCGCTAATTTAAGTATTATTCCTTCACTTATGGCTATAACTTCAAGAGTTGGAAGGATGAGTTAAGTCTTTCCTATCATTACAGATGTAGACTTGGAATTTAGGCACGACCCTTCAACCTCGTAGTAGGATAGTACAAGTGATAAAAATTTGTACTGTGAGAAGGTGGGTGGTCAATAGGTTGAGTTTTATGATCTTGAAGGAATCCAATCCGGTTACACTTAGAAGTGAAAGTAAGACTACGTTCACTATTAAGGGGTTGTGCAATTCCTAGGAAGAGAAAGGCAAGATGGATTTTGTTTTGTCTAAGCTATTCTCTATAAGGTACATGGGAAAATGCAACATAAAAGGATCACGTTCGGAAATGGCTCATTGATGATCGAAATAGTGAGCGTCCAACCTTAGCGGCGGTGTAGTGGTCGGATGCCTTATAGTGATAAGCAATGTCGATCCCACGAGAATCAATTGAGTACGAAGTCTTTCTTGAACTTAGTTTTGGTCAATCGATGGTGAAAGCGAGTTTTGATTAATCTTATTGCATAATGTAAACTACGGATAATAAGAGAGAGAAAAAAAGCCAAATCACGATCCAATTAACTACTTTCGCCCCTCTAATCAATTATCCAAGAATGAGTATTACCAACCAACCAACCTAACGACTATATCGACTCATTCGATTATAAATAATGATCTTAAAACCCCTTTTCCCACACCCCTTCGCAACATACATTTATAAAAGTGGTGTGTGAAATCATGAATCAAGTGATCAAGTCAATTCAAGCTTTAATCACAAGTTTTATGAGACAACATTTTCGATATAACAACAATTAAGCACTACTCTTTACCAATTTCATCAATTAGAGGAGGGTTTCATCAATTTTCACATGATTTAGCTATGTAATAATTTAGCTACCCATTATAACTACAAAAGCAAGGATCAAACAAGAGATTAAAGACATAAAATGAAAAGGAAATGAAGCAAATAATCAATTACCAAAAACACAAAAAAAATTGAGGTTTCATCTTCATACAAACCCATGTCAATTAGGGAGGAAGAAGACTTAAAAATGCCAGAACTTCCAAAACTGAGATAAAATCTAAGCAATACTATGTTTAATCTAAGAGAATATGGTGTAAAAGTGAATCTAGGGATCAAAATTGTAAAAAGTCAACCTATGATGAGCTCTATCTAAAAGTATGGCTAAGAGAACGTGTCGAAAATTCTATGCAAAAAGCTATTTATATGTTCTCAAAATTGTGTAGAAAAAGCCTCTTGGCGCGCACTGGCTATGCCTTTAGTGCGCTCTGAATCATCTAGGAAGGTTGAAATTAGATTCTGTTACAATCTTGGCCACCGCTTAACCACCTTATCGCGCTGAACATGTTTGAGAGACTTCCTGATGTTGTTGTTTCCTATTGACGTGCGCTGAAACCGGTATGAAACTTGCTGATCCTTCCGGTTTCCTTCAGCGTGCACTGAACCCCTTGGCACGCGCCAAACTTATGATCTCGAATTCTGAGCATTCTGCTTCCTTGAGGCATGCGCTAAACATCATTGGCGCGTTCCAAACATGCCCAGGACCCAAAATCTTAAGTTTTCTTCGTTTCTTCAATTATTGAGCTTTGGTTTCGGCTTTCTAAGACTTATGCCTTATCTTGCAGGGTTACGAGACATCTATTTCCTGTTTTTCACATAAGAACCAATATACCAGGCGTAATTCTTCAAGAAAGATAGGGCTCAATTCGGATTTAAACAAGTGTAAAATACCAAGGTTTCTATCATGTGATGAGTTCACCTCTAAGTGGCGTGCAATGCAATTTTACCATAAAATTGGTCTACAAGTACCCAAAACAAGCGAAAAGTGTAAAAACGGGGTTTTGAACATGAACCGGAGCATAGTAAGGTTGACACTCATCACACATCTGATTTCCAAACATAGGCATTTAATTTGAAGATCTCTAATGGCTTATGATGGTGAATTTGTATAATTAAGGCATCAAATTTACATATATTATGAGCTAAAATTAGTCATTCCAACCATAAAATACGAGCAGTTTGCGTTAATTGCTATCTATGGGGTTAATAAGCCGAGAATTTTGTATTTGTAATAATTCTTCCCGCAATTGGTATTACTTTGTGTATTTTTGGATTAATTGCATAAAACAAAGTAGACCGGGTGTTAAGGAAAAATATATGGAGTAGATCTTTTGAAGAATTGGGCCTAGTGCAATCCATAAGATTCCAACACTAAGTCGGCATAGGAAAAAGCGAAAATACCTCGCTTAGGCGGTGGATGTCTTGACGGTGAGATTTGCGGGCACGGAGTTAACGCGTTCTCTTGGAAGAGAAGTAGGGTTTAAGGTTTTAGGAGGCGATTACGTCGGCATAAACACTATAGAAAGAGAGGACATGATCCCTATTTGTAATACACACCAAGACTTTATACATTTTCTATGCAATAAAAGTTTTTCTTTTCTTTTCTTTTATTATTTTCTTATGAGTATTGGTCACGGATCCGATGGATTCTCCATCTAGGGAGATGTTCGTGGAGGATTTACGCTCGGTTTCGAGGGTAATGACTCTTCATTTTCTTAGATGTAGATTCGTTGAGTTGTGATGGATTTGTTGTAATTTCGTTCTAGTCCTACTATGTGGTTGTTAAATTATTTTCCCTATTTATGAATAGATCTGTATCTTTTGGTGACTAAATCATGAAATAAGGTTGTGATGAGGTGGAGGTCTTTACCGCCGAAGAGGGCCATCTAGTAAATCGTATTTCATGTTATTCGGCGCCAACTACGTCTGATTTTCTGTTTTAATTAACATGTAATTCGCCTGATTAACTTGCTGCATGTCTTCATAAACTAGCATGAAGGAACATTGTTGAAGTGTTAGTTAGGGCATAAACTATCGATCTCTAGGTACTGCCAGTCACAGTCGATAGCTGCATGTCCGTCTTGAGTCAGCCATCCTTAGATCTTATTGCATGTAATGTTAATACGGCCTTTTGGTAGGTTAACTGGACATAGGCGCCTATTGTCCTTACAATGTGAAGTATGGAAAAATTATTGGGTAGCACCCGTAGCTATTAATGAATAAAAATTCACCAACGAGGAAGATTGATTTAGAATTGAGGTAAGGATTTAATTACTCATAGTTAGGAATAATCTCTTAAGAACTGATAGGAAGCATACTTGTGTAATTCTTGTGCATCGGCTATTATTTTACTTGAACTGATAGGATTTAATTACTCATAGTTAGAATTATATACTTTAATGTACGAGTCTCTATGGGAACGACCTTGATTCGCCATCATTATATCTTGTGATTGGACTAGTCCTCTTGCTAGTATCGTAATTTGCGTAATCATGTTTTTAGCACCGTTTCCGGGGACTCGCGTCACAATTCAAGAATACTCCTTGAATTTAAGATTGAGTGCTTGTATATATCTATTTTTCTGTAATTAATGAGTCCAGTTAGTTGTCTGTGAATAATTGACTCGTAACAACATTCGTCCTGTTCTGATCTAGGAAATTTTTGGCCCGCCGAGGCGAACTCATTGTCAACGCGGCAAGCTTGAAGTTAACAGATTATGTAGAACTTGTTTTGTTTATTGTTGAGTCAGTAGCGTAGACGAGTTATTAAATTTTGAGTCCGCCAAGGCGAGTGTAAAAACTGTTGCGGCGATTGTTTAAAAGCTTGCAATTCTCTTTTGCAGTACACTACCAGAAGTTTGGCAGTCAAACTCAAAGAATTCATTTCTAAGATCGACAAATTTTCTATGAAAAATAACAAATTAGCCGAGATGAGCTTGAGCAGATTGAAAAGGTGGCTTATGGCAAAAGGCGAGCGAAGGAGATTAGAAGAGCCTGAGGAAATTCCAAGGCTAGAAGATCTGGCGAAGATATGGATGATGAAAGAAATAGAGTTCGCAATGGAGCATATGTTAGAGATAATGAGCAGGGAAGCGTGGCCATGTAGTTGTTGCGAGATAGAGCGAACTCTTACGAATTATGTGCTTCCAATGATCGGCGATTCGTACCGGCAATTGTAGCAACTAAGAATGCGGCGAGAGGTTTTCATTGAAGCACAATGTCAAGCAGATGGTGACAAATTGTTCCACTTTCCATGGGATACCAAATGTGAATCCCGCCATACACGTCATCAATTTCCTTGAAATTATCAAGACGCAGTGAAACTGCGAGGAGTGCTAGAGGAAAATATAAAGTCGAAGTTGTTTCCATTTACACTCAAGGATAAATCCAAATAGTGGCTTACGTCACTTTGGTAAGGATCGATTCGAGACATTGGTGACCTAATTCAAATTTTTTATCAACAAATATTGCCCTCTACTGAGGTCCCACGAGATGAGACATGAAATAATGAACTTCAAGCGAGAAGCAAGGTGAGAGTTTCTAGGAGCGTGGGATCACTTTAAGGAAGCACAAAGAAGATATCGCACCACGACATCTCTTTACCAAGAAGGATCTGAGCTTCACCATGGATTGAGGCATAGTGAGAGAATGAGAGTTGATGCTTTGAGTAGTAGATGTTATGCGTTTTTATCGCTTTGATGAGGGCCTACGAGAGTGGAAGAGGATCGCATTGACCAGTCAATGGGAAACTCAGAAAGTTGAAACAATCCTGTCAGTTGAGCGAATCTTTGAAGAAAATATTTCTCAACAAATCTTATATCAGTTGTTGGTGATTAACGAGAAAATGGATGGTATGTAAGATAAGATTTCTAAGTGGAATAGGTTCAAGGAATAAAGACCCCGAACACCGAGGGCCGCGAACTATATCGGGAGACTAGAGAACCTTTACGGAGGCGGGTATCATCCAGGATGTCACGACCACCCGGGCTTCAATACAGTGACCCTAATGGTGGTGAGAGTACAAAGACCACTGGTGCCTTTGTCCCACAACAAAACAAGTCTAGTGGATGGGAGGCAGCGATGGAGAAGATCAGTATGACAGTGATTAAGAGCGTCACTCAATTGACCAAGTCAATGAGTGAACTGGCTTAAATTTCAACAAATACTGTTACAAAAATGATGTGCGTATGATGAATCAAGAAGCATTAGTTTAGAATTTGTTTCAATAGGTGGGGAAATAGCTGAGCAAGTGTCAGAACGTCCTCCTGGTGGATTTCTTAGCAATATAGAAGAAAAGCTAAAGGATGTCAATGCAATCATGAGAAGAAGCGGTAAATAGTATCCTCGACATGTGGTCAAAGAAGGAGCAGATCGAACAAGTAAAGGAAGAGACATGACAGAATCTGATGTGACATGGGAGTCGCTTGGGCACAATATAGCCCTGCCGAAGCAACATTCTGCGGATCCAGCTGAAAGTGAGGACATTGAGCAACGGACTACAAGTAAGTCTATTAATATAGTTATAATCAATCTTTCTTCTTTGTCCTATCCCCCTAGAAAGTCAAAGCCAAATGTAGATGATGCCCGTTATAATAAGTTTATTGAGATGTTCATGAAGCTACAAGTCAACATTTCATTGGTAAAGGCAATGTGGCATTCAGTATGCAAAATTCTTAAAATATGCAATATCCACCAAGAGGAAACGTTTGAATTTAGAAACAACCTATCTCAATGAGGAATGGTGCGCAATTTTGCAACACACAAGCGCCATATAAGTGCAAGGATCCACGGAGTTTCCTTATTTCGTGCACCATTGGAGATGTATTCTTAAACAACCTTGTGGAGTTGTAGAGGATGTCTTAGTTATAGTGGATAAGTTTGTCATGAAGGCGTATATGTAAGGTATCGCCTATTTCTAATGTGGATATGGGTAAGATCGTTCGTTGGCCTTGATGGCACAAGTTCTTTGAACTCTGATTATTTGGAAAAAGAATGAAGATATCGTTGGAGAAGCCACGCCAAAATATGCTATAAGCTGTTACCTCGCACTTGAAATATGTGTTCTTACATAAAGATACTCTTCCTATGATTTTACTCGTCGTCTTTATCAATGTTTGAGGAAGAGAAACTTCAACGAATCTTCGAGAGAACATAAAGGGTGCTTCCAGGCGGACATTTGCGGATATTCAAGGGTTCGATCCCATAGTCTATATGCACAAGATCTTTGTTGATCCTGCTAAGAAGGAAATTGCTCAACCTCGGAGGAGGTTGACATCACAATTAAAGGATGTTGTTAAATATGAGGCTATTAAGATGCTTGAAATGGGAATAATACAAGTGGAAGGGTATACGCGGATAGTGAATGGGTATGCCCTATACATGTGGTCCCAAAGAAGTGCGGATTAACCGTGCAGCCGAATGAGTTTGATGAGTTGACATCGGTTAGACTGATCACAAGACATAGAGTGTGCATTGTGTTGGAATAGTGTCTTAAACCCAATCGGGTTGGACCGGATCCGATTGGGTCGGATCATTTCTACTATTTCTTTATGTTTATACATATATTAAATGACTTTTCTATTGTCATATATATGTTCTTTTAAAGAACCAATTATGAATTATTATATGATAACGTCCTTAGTACTAAACTGTGATAGAGAAACCATGATGGGCGATTATGGTTGATGAGATCTCTAATCACTTTAATAAGTTTGATACTTAAATGTCTTTAGGCTGATGTACTATTAAACGGGACATTGATAGTATGAACAAACTAGCACGTATTAGATGTCTTCTGTCTTTAAGGGCATGGATAGATCTCGTCTATCGAAGTGTAGAGACACTTGGACTGTACGTGGACGTGTATTAGAGAATGCGTACGTTAGACTGACCCACTTACACTGTTAAGTGTCACACAATGTGGCGGTTGTGTAATTATCCTTAGGACCGGAGTCTACATGGCATCACGGTGTGGATTCTCATGCTTTGACACTATTGAGGTTTCCACAGCCACGAGGCGATCATGCGGTAGTGATTTGGTGTGATCTTTGAAACATCGCGGAGTTTACATGTTTGGTGAAATGCGGAAATCGCGTACCATATCGATAGGGTGAATATCCGAAGCGGCCTTCTTATAAGGAATGTCTTACTCGTGAATCTTTGAAAAGTGGAAGTAAATGAGTTACTTCGAGAGAGCATGATACCCAGATTATAAGATACGGTCGTTGATGTTTTGACTCTCGACTAACGACCGTATGGATATTATTACAGCGATAAGATTGCAAGTTACATGGTAACAGCTTCACATTAAAGGTAGTAGTCATTGCATTTGACTCTTCCGATGATTGGGGGTCACGGTGTGTTGCTAGACGCTATCCCGTGATCGTTAGGCATGAAGGGCATTTTAAGTAATTTGCACTTTGTGTCTACGGCCAACATATTCGAAGCTTATCGGGTCACACACATATGAACATCTAGCGGATTAAAATGTGGTTATAGTTGATAACCAAATAAGGAAAAAATTTATCTCATACTATAAATGTTATAGTGGTAAATTAATATTGTGGTATTTATTTATTATGAATAAATATAATACATGATATTAATTATGTTGATTAATTAAATATATGTATTTTGATACATATAGGGCGCATATAATAGTGTATTAAGATACACTTGAATTGTGCAATTTAATTAATAGTATTATCAAATATTAATATAAGATATTGATATATATATATATATATATATATATATATATATAGATAATTCCTTAACTTTCAATTTTCTGAGATGCTGCTCTGAGCGGACTTTGAGTACAATCCGTATTTAATCTTTCTTCTTCAAAATCTTCCATTTGACAAATTTTTGCCTTAATTAACTGAAGACTGTGGATACAGATATGATCACAATGGGCATATTTACAAACATAAGGAAAACCGTCTTAAATTATATAACAAAATGGAATTTTACTTGATTCATTTCCGTCTACAAATAAATATCTTAAGCCATTGCAAAAGCCAAAACCCTAAAACGCCACTCCTGGGCTAAAAGCGGGTATAAAAGGCTACAAAAGGCTAAGCTTTTTATTCATGCCAGAAATCATCAAAACCTTGTTATATAAAATTGCCAGTTTTCTGTTTAACCCGTAATCATTATATACACATTCTTAATCCCATATAAGACCATACAATGTATTTAAATTTACCTTCATATTATATTTTAACACTTATATTCTTTTAGCCTATCATTAGGCTAATACGAAATATTTAAATAAAAAATTAAACAAAACAAAAATAAAAATAACTTATAAACTTAAATTGTAATTAGCAGAAGTAGAATTTTATTTATCACACTACAGAGTTTATTACAAGAGAAAGAAAGAAGGGGCGAGAAAGCTCTCAAGCTTACCTCCTTCGTTACTGAATAACTGATATATATAGGGGGAGGGGAAACTGAAAAACAAAAATACAAACAGTGAAAAGCAAAAAGTAATCGAATAATGGCTACAGTATTTGCCAAAAATTCAAAAGTAATGATAAAGGTGAGCAGTGAATTTCTTTGTTCATGTCGGCCATTTTATGAATAGTGCGAGAAATTATTTTACGATGGCGTCGATCTTGACTTCAATCTTGATGTCACTTCTTGATGTAATTCTTTGATGTCGTTTTTAGTCTTTGTCAATTTCTTCTAATTGTTTGATGAAATGATGAATATCATCAATGTCTTCATTAGGGTCTTGTGCATCTTCTGTCATATTTGTTGAAGATGTCATCGAGATATCTGATTTAGAATCATCTAATTTATGACCAAAATTCTTCAATAAATCTTTTTCAATTCGCCATATAACATTGTAAAATTTATTTTTAGAGATAATTCCCTTAACTTTCAATTTTCTGAGATGCTCTGGAGCGGACTTTGAAGTACAATCCGTATTTAATCTTTCTTCTTCAAAATCTTCCATTTGACAAATTTTTGCCTTAATTTCTTGGAATAATTCTTCACCGAATATTTTGTCAGTTTGTGGATCTTTCTTTGACAATTTTGTCCAAAACTTTGAGAAATATTTTCTCTTAATACATGGTATATTATCTGTATTAATATCTACAATAGGTGACCATTTCAAAATCCATGAAATAGAAAATTCCAAAAGAAATACATTGAACGAACATTCTATTAGATGTCCTTGTTTACTCAATTCGAGATATTTTGGGAGATATATCTACCCAATGAATATATAATTCTCGGAACTCTTACAGTAATTTTTTATAGAAGGTCCATGTAATAACCACCATTGTTGGAACCAATTTGGTATAAATTCGGATGTTTATATACTTACGGACATACTTTTACAAACCAAGTATGTTTTTGCTTTTATTTTCATATAAGAAAATATTAGTAAAAGCTTGGATATAATCCCAATAATTATATTTTATAGAAATGTTTTTTCTTGAAAAAGATATTCTTTTCTTTAAATAAAGACAATCCCCATTCATTTGGAAGATAAATCCTTTTTATAATAATTTTAATGAAGGTATATTCCTTCTGATCATTAGCCATGAAATGTGTTATTTCACATTCTGAAGCTTTTAACAAATTTTCATAATATGAACGCTGCTTATATGCGATTCTTTGGATATGGATTATTATCCAAATATTTTTCCATTAATGACCATGGGTCATTTTTCTTTTTTATATAATCATCATATTCAATAAGGAATATAATTCCTTGTCCTTCATTTTCCTGGTAAGAAGTTATATCTTCTTCCTCTGATATTACCACATTCGCATATGAGGGTATTTCCTCAGTGGCTTTAGCCTTTCCTTTCATTTCTTTATATTCCAGGAATACCTGGTATAATATATCAGAATTATTATTCGACTTGAGGAAGATCGAAATATTATATCGAGATCAATGTTTTGTTACCATCTTTGAACAAGGATATTACCTCGTCCACCTACGCCTCGATAGGAGTGAAATTACCCCTCTTCCTCGGAAGTAGAACTCATTCTGCAAATATTCACGAGTTAGGAAATCAGGGAGACTATTGTCTTCACCTTTTATATGAATAATATCAAAATCAAAAGGGGCTAAATGAGCTTGCCACCTTGCAAACATTTGTTTGGAAACATCATGTTTAAAATCTTTGTTAAACATAAATTTATGATTTACAATCTGTATATTAAAAATTTCTTATTATATAAATCATCTTGAAATTTTAAAACATATTTAACAATAGCTAAGATTTCTTTTGCTCTCACTTGAGTAATTCTTTTGGTGGTATTCCATTTACGAATGAAATCTAACAAGATATACTTGTTTTGTATTTGGATAAATTTGTTTTAAAATTCCACGAAACCTATGTCTCGAGACATCTGTTTCAATTATTTTATCCCATATAGGATTAGCTAACATCAAACAAGGTAAATTAGCTATTTTACTTTTAATTGTTTGAAACGACCTTAGTATCTTGATCGAGACCATGGTGTTGGTAATTTTTCAATCTATCATATAAGATAGCAAACATCTTTTGCTAAATCTTTATAATAGGCGGATACATAATTTAAACTACCTAAAAATCTTTGTAATTGAGTTTTATCCAAAATAATGTGCAGGAACTTAGAAGCAAACTCAATACTACGTTGTATTGGAATAATATTTCTTTTTCAATATTATGTCCTAAGAATCTAATCTTAGTTTGAAATAATGACATTTTAGGTTTAGAAATTATTAACCCATTTTGTATAACAATTTTTCTAAAAATGTCTAAGTGTTTAAAATGATTTTCAATTGTTTTGAAAATACTAAAATATCATCAATATAAACAATAATAAATTCATTGTAAGGAATAAATATATCATTCATGATTTTCTGAAATTCAGAAGGAGCATTTTTTAATCCAAATGGCATTAATCTCCATTCGTAATGTCCAAAAGGAACATTAAAAGCTGTTTTATATTGGTCTTTTTCAGCTCTCTGAATTTGCCAATATCCAGATTTTAAATCGAATTTCGAAAATATGATAGAATTATAAAGTCTATCTAATAAATCCTTTTTATTAGGAATATGTGATCTTATCCATTTTAAGACTTTATTTAATGGTTTATAATTTATAACCATTCGAGGGACACCTCTTTCAATTTCACTATGTTTATTAACATAGAAAGAAGTGCATGACCACGAAGATTTAGATGGTTTAATTAAACCTTTTTGTAAAAGAGATTCAATTTCTTTTTTACAATGTTCTAAATATTCAGAATTCATTTGACAAGGTCGAGCCTTTGTCGTAATTTTCTTTTCATCAAAATCTTCCTCATAAGGAAGTTCAACAATATGTCGTTTTCTATCCCAAAAAGCATTAGGATGATCATTACATATTTCAATAGAAAATCTATGAAATAAATTATCAATTTTTTCTTTAAGCTTTAGATTTAAAAGCTTTTCATCTATAGAAGATGTATTAACTTCTTGTTTTAAAAAATTTAAATGTAAATTTTTATGATCTATAAGATCCTTAATTTTATTAAGAATATTTGGTATAGGTATAGTAATAAAATCAAATTTTATTTCTTTACCTTCAAAATGTCCTGTTATACCTTTAGGATTAATATTAGTTAAAGGATATAATTTTTCAATAAAAGGAGTTCCAAGTATAACTTGGCTAGTCATGTTTTTAACTAATAAAAAACTTGTAGGAATACAAGTATTATTTGTACAAATATAAGCTTTTGGAAGTTTAAACTTTATATCAAGTTTTTCACCACCAGCATGACTAAGTGTCATAGTAGTTTTTTCAAAATATCGTGTGGGAATTAATCCTTCTTGGATTACATTCATATCCGCACCACTATCAATTAAAGCAATCAATTTACATTTATATGAATTATTAATTAGTAATGTAATTTTTACATACCATTTTTGAGAAAAGATAATATTTAATTTATTCAAAAAATTATCTTGTTCTAATATAGAAGATAAATCAGTAAACTAGAACTAGGTTCAACATTAGAATTTACTTTTGGTATTCAAGAAGTGAAATTACATCTTCATTTTTATTAGAATTTTTAATTTTATTATCTCCTGTTTGAGATAAGTTATTTCTTTTAAAAGTTCATTTATTGTGGTTGGTTTTTCCACGTGATTGTCTATCTTTTAACATTTTAGGACATTATTCATAGAATATGGTTCACGAGAACTTTTAATTTCTTTAGATTCATCAAAATTGGAAGTTGATGGATCTGATTTAATATTATCAATTATCTGAGATCGAAACTCAGGGTCTTTAATTAATTTATGAAATTCAAAAATATTATTGTTAGTTAAAACATTTATTTCTAAATCTTTAAATTGTGAAAGAATTTTATAAAATTCTTCTCCTTCTTCCTTATCATGTTTAATACATTGAATATTTTGTACACATGATTTACAACACATATCTGTGTTAGAAGAACTTAAAGATTCATTAATCAATTCTGATAAATTATTATCAGAAGATTGTTCATCAGAATTATCAGAAGAAGATTTTTCTGATTCTGAATTAAAAAGTATTTTTGAGACTTAATTTTAATTCTTCATTTTGTAAATTGTCTATTTTCTTTTTTAATTTACACCGATTAGCATAATGTCCAATTTTACCACATTTAAAACAGGTTTTATCTGTTTTATTATTCTTCTTAAATTCTCTTTTTTCTAATTTCTTTTTAGAAAATCTTTTTTTCTTTTTCCCTTTATAAAAAGGATCTGAAGATTTTTCTGATTTATCTTTCTTCCTATCTTTTAAAGATGTCTTTGAAGAAGATGGCATATCCATACCAAATTGATCACAAAATCTACCTAATTGTGATTTTTCAGATAAATTCTGTCTTTTAATTTGTTGATTTAATTTTATTTCATTACAAAGGGCTAAACCCTCTTGAATGATTGTACCTATTAATTTACCATAGGTATAATCATCATAAGGTATATTAAGAAAATCTTTTCTTAAATTTTTCCTAACCTTTTCTGCAAAGAGATAAGGTAACCCATCAATAAATTTGGATTTCCAATGAGAGCTATTACTCTCTGGTAATTCCATAACTCTATTAAGAAATGTATCTTTATACCAACAAAAATCTGTTAATGTTTTATATCTCAGATTTTGTAATAGAGTACGAATATTTTCACAATTATGAGAAATTCTTCCTGTGAAATGTTCAAGTATTGTAGTTACTAAAGTATAAACTACATTTTCAATTACATTATTATTTTCTTGCTTAACTGTATTTAAAATATGATCTTTATCAGTTAAACTTAAATAATTATCCCACCAACCTTTTAGTTGCCACTGTAAATCTCTGCAATTATCATTTTTGCAACATTTTATCGAATTATTCGATGTTTTACATATAGTACTATACATTAACATTCTATGTATCATACTATAGATTTGTTTATCAGCGTTACCATCAAGGTTCCACTCATAATATGTTTACCTGAATAGCTATTATTAATAACATATTCTTGTTCCTCATGGAAGTATCCATAGGGAAGGTCTTATAATAATAATTATCTTTGAGTAGGACTATTTAATTCAAATTTAATAAGTGTTATCATGACTACTAGTACCAATTGTATTAGATATATCTTGTCAGAGTATTTAATTTTAAATTTTTAAATTTTCTTCAATCAAACTTTCTAAATCTCCTTTAGGTTTTAAAATAAAATCTTTAATTTTGGGGAGGTTGAAGATGTGATTGAATAACAATATTATCTATATTCACATTATTATCTTTAATGTTTTTATCTATTGATAAATTTTGAATAGCGAGAAGAAATTCTTTACATTCTTTCGAGAAATTATTTCTTTATCTGTTCTCCTATTACATTAAGATACAAATTAGTATAATTTTGATTCATTAATAATTGATTTAATTCTTTTAATGTAAAAGTTAATGAATCATTATCAATTAATTTAGAAAAAGCATTAAAGTTAAGTATTTTTCCACTTTTTCAATTGAAAAAGCTTGTTGTGAGAGGTATATCCTTTCATAAATTTTCCTCCTTCTAATTTGAAATCACGTTCAATTATACATAAATAATCTGAGCGTATATAGAAACAAACCAAGGAATAAAAGTTATTATTTTATTTTCTTTTCAAGAAAACTATAAAATTCATTTTGATAGTAATTTCTATCTTCACTTGAAATATTATTAAAAAACCAATCTACAAATGGTTTCCATCTTTCTAATTTAAATTCATTTTTAATCATATTTCTAGCTTGGTGAACACTGGGTGAAATCTATTTTTGGTGTAAAATCCATTTAAAAATTAGCATCCATTTTTCGATTCGGTAGGATCTTACGAATCATTTATCCTTTAACTATATTATTTTTATTTAGGGATAAATTTTTAACATAATTTTCGTATTTGAGAAGTAGTTTTGAATTTTCTCGTAATTGAAGTAGAAGCCTAGTGGGTTCATAAGGTATTTGAATATTTTCAAATGGAGAAATAAAAGATCTCATAGACGATGATCTTGATATATTTCTTGGAATATTTTCCAATTGTGAATTCATTATGACAGAAATATTTTCATCTGAACTCTGAAATATATTAGTCACATCCTGACATATTACAGGTGTTCTAGGTACATCATTAGCAATTTGCCAATGATCAGGTAGAGGAATTTCCTCCCATTTACTTCTCAAATACGAGAAAATTATGTTAAAAATTTATCCCTAGATAAAAATAATATAGTTAAAGGGATAAATGATTCAGAAGATCCTACTGAATCAGAAATGGATGCTAATTTTTAAATGGATTTTACACCAAAAATAGATTTAAGTCCAGGTTCACTGGCAAGAAATATGATTAAAAATGAATTTAAATTAGAAAGATGGAAACCATTTAGAGATTGGTTTTTTAATAATATTTCAAGTGAAGATAGAAATTACTATCAAAATGAATTTTATAGTTTTCTTGAAAAAGAAAATAAAATAATAACTTTTATTCCTTGGTTTGTTTTATATACGTTGAGATTATTTATGTATAATTGAGCGTGGTTTCAAATTAGAAGGAGGAAAATTTATGAAAGGATATACCTCCACAACAAGCTTTTTCAATTGAAAAAAGTGGAAAATACTTAACTTTAATGCTTTTTCTAAATTAATTGATAATGATTCATTAACTTTTACATTAAAAGAATTAAATCAATTATTAATGAATCAAAATTATACTAATTTGTATCTTAATGTAATAGGAGAGCGAATAGCAAAGAATTTCTGAAGAACGAGAAGAATTTCTTCTCGCTATTCAAAATTTATCAATAGTTAAAAACATTAAAGATAATAATGTGAATATAGATAATATTGTTATTCAATCACATCTTCAACCTCCCCATGAAATTAAAGATTTTATTTTAAAACCTAAAGGAGATTTAGAAAGTTTGATTGAAGAAAATTTAAAAATATAAAATTAAATACTCTGCAGACAAGATATATCTAATACAATTGGTACTTAGTAGTCATGATAACACTATTAAATTTGAATTAAATAGTCCTACTCAAAGATAATTATTATCATAGAAGACCTTCCCTATGGATACTCCATGAGAACAATAATATGTTATTAATAATAGCTATTCAGTAAACATATTTATGAAAGGAACCTGATAATTTATTTGATAAACAAATTTATAGTATGATACATAGAATGTTAATGTATAGTACTATATGTAAAACATCGTAATTTCGATAAAAATGTTGCAAAAATGATAATTGCACGAGATTTCTGAGCCAACTAAAAGGTTAAGTGGATAATTATTTAAGTTTAAGCGATAAAGATCATATTTTAAATAACTGAAGACTGTGTATACAAATATGATCACAATGGGCATATTTACAAACATAAGGAAAACCGTCTTAAATTATATAACAAAATGGAATTTTACTTGATTCATTTCCGTCTACAAATAAATATCTTAAGCCATTGCAAAAGCCAAAACCCTAAAACGCCACTCCTGGGCTAAAAGCGGGTATAAAAGGCTACAAAAGGCTAAGCTTTTTATTCATGCCAGAAATCATCAAAACCTTGTTATATAAAATTATCAGGTTTACATTCAACCCGTAATCATTATATACACATTCTTAATCCCATATAAGACCATACAATGTATTTAAATTTACATTCATATTATATTTTAACACTTATATTCTTTTAGCCTATCATTAGGCTAATACGAAATATTTAAATAAAAAATTAAACAAAACAAAAATAAAAATAACTTACAAACTTAAATTGTAATCAGGAGAAGTCACTACAAAAAAGCAGCGGTTTTGCGGCGGAATTTTCGCGACGGACTTTATTTCCGTCGCAAATTTACGTTATGACGGATGTTTTATTGTTTCTTGACAGGACATTTAGCGGGACGATTTGGTACCAATTTTTCCACTTGGCGGGACATTTTGCGATGGAATTTTTATTATTTTGCGACGGAATATTTAATAAAATTTTATAAAATTATTTTATTATTTCAATTTAGATTTTTGCGACGGAATTAGGGTAAGTTTGCGACGGACATTAAATGCCGTCGCAAAGCGGCGGATATCGATCGACTAATCCCCTTTTCTTCCTCATTTCTCTTCTTCTCCCCTCTTCTCTCCCTTGCCCCCCTGCTGAAAATTTGTTCTTCCGGCGCCACCTCCTTCCACCACCGCCGCATGACCACCCACAGGTAATCTCTCCCTCCCTCTCCCCCCCTCTCCCCAGGACCCGATTTCCCCATCCCCCCCCCTTGGCATATATATGTATGTATATTTTTTTATTTTTTTAGTTTATATATATATATATATATGTATGTATGTATATGTATATATATATTGTAGTATGTAATTTTTATATTTTTTTTCAATTTATTTTTTCCTTTTGTTTATATATATATATATATATATATATATATAGAGAGAGAGAGAGAGAGAGAGAGAGAGTGTATCATATGTAGTATATATTTATAGATATATATGTGTAGTAATTATAAGTTAGGAAAATGCTTACTTATGTGTATTAGTTAGATAAGTTAGGAAAATGCTTACATTATTGAAATGGTTGATATGGTTTGTTGAGATATTCTTGATATTGCTCGATATTGAAATTGGGATAGATATGTATATTAGTTTAGAAACCGGATGTTGGTTGAATTGGTTTGTTGAATTTGGATTGAAATGATGATAAGTATGTGCTTACATGATAAGCATAACATACATAAGGTCCTCAAAAAGTCTTTGTTCCTACCCGTTTGGAAAATGGTACTTGGGGGTACTTTGTTATCCGGCAAAGCCTCCGAATTATTTTGACGTCAACCTTTGACCATAAATTGAAAATTTAGGTTAAAGTGTTGTTAGTTTCATAGTAAGTTGAGTAAAACTGAGTTTGCAAAAGTGTTGAGACAACCTTCAAAGACTATTGTTAGTCTCATATTTTGTATGATATGATGTGTAGGATTGAAAATGAAGAGAATAGAACGTAGTTGGATGTACGAGAGGTTGGATGCTAACAAGAAATTTAACCCGGTATTTGTGAATGGTGTGGAAGAATTCATAAAACATGCAAAGCGATTAGATTCGTTTTGGGCAAATAATGGAATGATGAAGTGTCCATGTAGTAAGTGTAAGAACACTAAATTTTCGATCGAACATGACGTGAGATTACATTTAACTAAATATGGGTTTTGCGCAAACTACTATGATTGGGTGTGTCATGGTGAAGAGTTTCCCATTCGATCAACGTTCAAAGAAGAACGGAATGTGAACCCTTATCGAGGACATGGTTAATGACGCATTACGTGATAGGATTGATCACGTAAGAGAAGAATTTCTTAACCAAGAGGAGAACAATGAGACACCAAATCCACGAAGTTGCATCGTTTTTGAAATCTTTGAAAACGCAGAGGAACTGTATGCGATGGAAGTAGTGTCTCCGTCATCTGCAAGCGGCTTCAGGTTGCTAACTTTGAAATGTGATCACAACCTCTCTCACAAATGCGTTGGACGGGGTTACGGTTTGATAGGAGATATTCTTTGAAGAATAACTTAATGACCTCAAACTTCTATCAAACCAAAAAGTTGTTAAAGGCATTAGAGCTACCCCATGAGAAAATACATGTGTGTCCTTGGGGTGTATGTTATTTTGGGAGGAGGACGCGAATCTGGACAAGTGTCGGAAGTGTGACCATGATCGATATAAACCGAAAGCGAGCGCAAGAGGTCAGCGTGTGCCTAACAAAGTGATGACTTATTTCCCGATTGGACCTAGACTCAAAGGTTATGCGCCACGAAACATATAGGCAAGGAAATGAGGTGGCACGGAAAACCCCGAGGACAAAGCGGTATAATGGCCCACCCAAGTGTATTTGAAGCTTGGAAGCATTTTGACCAAATGCACCCTGAGTTTGCTAAGGAGCCTAGAAATGTGCGGTTAGGACTTTGCACTGACGGTTTTGCACCTTTTGGTAATTTTGGGAAGAACTACTCTTCTTTGGCGATCCATGGTTACACTATACAATCTTCCATACTGGTTGTGCATGAAAAGAGCAGTTTATATTCTTATCGATTGCTTGTACCGGGGCGAAAAATCGAAAGGAAACCTCGATGTTTATTTGCAACCATTGATTAAGGAGTTGAAGCGTTTGTGGGAAAGCAGGGTTGTTTACTTACGATGTATCCACAAAACATAATTTTCATATGAAATTTTGCACTAATGTGGACTATCAATGATTTTCTGCGTATGGCATGTTATCCGGGTGGACTACGGGTGGTGTGAAAGCTTGTCCCTATTGTGGTGATGGAAACAAGTCGTTTCGGCTCAAACATAGTGGTAAATGCACTTGGTTTGATTGTCATCGGCAGTTTCTCCTGAAGACCATATTTTCGTGAGCGATAAAGGTTTTTGAAGTCCAAAGCAGTATGAACACGCGACTCCACCCCGTAGATTGAGTGGTGAGGAGGTATGGGAATTTGTACAACACCTACCAAGAATCATTGATGGCTCAGATTCGGACTTGAAGCGGCTTAAAAACTCCAAGAATGGTTGGTGGAAAAGAAGCATTTTTGGGATCTTCCGTATTGGAAAACATTCTTTGCCGACATTTCTGGATAGAGAAGATTTTGCCTCAGCGTTTTTAACTCGATGGAGCATTTACCGTACACTTGCCGTATGAGGTCGAGTTGGTGGTCCCGTGCAATATCGATGGATGTATCCATTCGAAAGGTTTTGAATCACTTAAAACAAAAGATTGGTAACAAAGCTTTCGTAGAGGATCAATATGCAATGCGTATTTGTTGGAAGAGATTTCAAACTTACATTTCTATGTATTACGATGATCATATTGAAACAAAAGCAAAGAATCTTCTTTGTTGGTGAGACTTCGGCATCGGCAATCGTTTGATTTACTGAGTTATTCCGTGATCATTATGGTACAACAAGCTGGGAAGTGCAAGGCGAGGTTCTTGGATAATAAAGAATATGACTTTGTGCACAAGTACGTATTGTCTAAGCTGCGAAATCATGAAACCGTATGAGCTGTAAGTACCTCATTACTACATATATACAATGCTTAACAGATTTTTACGAACAAATATACATTAAGCGACAAAATGATTCATTCTTAGATTGTTCGAGCAATTTATTCGTGTTCAATGACCTCAATTGACCTCGGCGGATATTTGGAATAAACATGAAAATGAATTTACCAAATGGTTTGCACAACAAGCATCATTGTTGAATGATGATTTGCTAAAAGCTTTGGCAAGTGGTCCTTCGTCAAGTCAAAACTTGGAAGCGTTATTCGATTAACGGCTACAACTTTCGGACATTCAACCGGGCAAGCGATATTGGTAAATCTTGATCAACAACGGAGTTTGTGTCGGTTCCACGGAAGGTCTTGACTATTATGGCACTTTAAATAAAATCATTGAGTTGGTGTATTATGGACATTCATTGTCTACAAAGCCGTATTGTTCAAATGTGATTGGTTTGATAATTACGAGCGGGGCATGAATGTGCATAAAGATTATAAGATAGTTGAAGTTCATCGTGGTAGGAAATATGGCGCTTATGATCCATTTGTTACGGCTTATCAAGTCGAGCAAGTCTACTATGCTCCATATCCAAGTTTGAAAAAGACAAAGATCAATGATCGGTTGTTTTCAAAACAAAGGCAAGATCGACTATCGATGCTCCCGTCGAGAAACCGTTTTCCAAGAACAAGTGATCAATGATGTTTCCGATTATCTGATCCTCTTAACATTGTCCACCAAGATCTTGATGTCGATGTTGACTCCGATGTTGGGGATAATGACTTGGTTGATGATGAGATGGCGGATTTCATTCAACAAGAAGTGGATGTTGAATCCGAGAATGAAGATGAAGAGGAAGAAGAATCGGTTGATGATCTAGATACTGATGAAGAGGAGGAAAAACTCTTCCATTCTAGTAGTGATAGTGAATAATAATGTATTAAATATTTTATTTTGTCATTATAGTGAATAATAATGTATTAAACATTGTAATTTATTATTAATTAGTATAAACGCCTTTTTATTATAATTGCATTTAGATTAGTATAAACGTCATTTTTCTGTGTCAAATAGATGTCGAGGTAGAGGTAGAGGTAGAGGTAGACGCGGTAGGGGTAGTTCCCCCCCGGAGCATCTTCCTCCCTGCAGACTCACGGTTTGGATGATGAGATACACCCGGATGACCGAGGAGGATTTGGGTGTCATTGTCAATGGTGACCTTGGATTGCGGTTTTGGATCGAGGGGAGATGGTAAGTTAATACATATCTTGCTTTAATTTGTTTGTATTTTTATTTATATTTTGATTAACCAAATATATTAACAACTTATTGTTTTCAATATGACAGGTTTACCGACAACTATGTCAAGAAAATGGCCAAGACCGCCATAATCAGCGGCTTCAACAATTTTGCCACCATGTGGTATAATGCCAGCCAGGAGCAGCAGGATAGGTGGTGGCACGCATTTAGGGTACGTCGTTCATATAAATATAACTATATATAAATATAACTATAATTATAAATATACATATAACATATATATAACTATGTTGCAGGGTCATTTCAGCTTCGATTTACGCCACGGCGCTGGTTAGTGAAGCTTTGAGCGGTATGCTATCAACGAGGTCCGTGATTATATGTATCGGGCTCAAACAAACCCCGTGCTCGGCTTTGGATGACCCCGGATATTCTCCGTCGATTCGAGAGTGGATTGGGAGTCCGTAAGCAATTATTCAATATTTAATTAATAATACTTGTGTTATATATATATATGTATGTACTAACTTGTTTATCTTATGTCGGAATAGGCATTCAAGGAAACATCTGCGAAAAGAAGATAAACCGAGCTTACGGATCCGGTGAGGAAGGAAGATCCACAGGACACATGCTATGGGCAGGCCAGCGGCGTTATCGATTTCGCTCGGGCCATGGAGGACAATAGAGAAGTGCCCCTATCGATCCGGAGATCCGGTGACTAGTTCGAAGAAGAAGAAGTCGGGCAAACCGTCTCGAGGAAGTTTGAGAAAATCTTGGTACGTTATGTATTCTAAATATTATATATACATTATATATATATCATGTAATTATTGTTACTAACAAATTTATATCATACTTTGCGGGGGCGTCTTCACCTCGAAGAAGGCGAAAGCCCAGGAGACGACTGACATGACACTGTCTGCCGCAGTCGCGTCTTCATTCTGGCTTATTTGGTGGTTACGACAAGAAAGGGAGAGTTTTGGCATGGGGTGTTTGCCTCCATGTACTACGACAGGCTGCTCTTGCTCGACACTCATCCGGCTGAGACATACTCTCGGGCATACTCACCCGTCTCACCAGGAGATGGCGAGAGAAAACAGATTAATCGTAAACACAAAGCGAGGTTGGAGGAGCTAGAGAGAGACAGTAAAGCGTCGGGAAGGCGGACTAAGCGCAGATGGAGGAGTGGATTACCCAGTAGTTGGCGGCATCCTCCGGAGGATGCAACCCGGGCACGCTGGCGACCACAGAGATGACCGATCGATCACGGACTGGAGGAGGTGACATGGGTTTAGGTAGTACACCGGGTCCGATTTGGGTGACATATTGCTTTATACATTTTATTTATTTTGGCTTATCGTATCCCTTTGACATATCGTTTTATCCCTTTGACATATCCTCTTTGACATATCCCCTTTGACATATCCTCTTTGACATATCCCTTTGACATATCGTTTTATTTATTTTGGTATCGTATCCCTTTTATATTGTTGTTGTTGATAGCGGAAGCAATTGTAATGCTACTTTGGGAAAATTATGGTCATTTTCTTGGCGCGGTGGTTTGGCGGGTCGCAAATAAGCGACCATAATTTTCGATTAATTTAATTTTTGCGACGGAAATATTCCGTCGCAAAGTTGTATTTCTTGACGGATATGTAAGGATCTAAAAATAAATAAATTATTTAATAAAAAATATTTGCGACGGATTATACAATTTTTGCGACGGGATTATACAATTTTTGCGACGGATTATAAAATTTTTGCGACGGATTATATATTTGTGCGACGGATTATACATTTTGTTGCGACGGAAATTATATTTAAAAAAAAAATAAAATACGTTATTATACGTCGCAACATTCGTCGCAAATAATTTGCGGCGGATAAACCGTCGCAAAAACTCAGTTTTGCGACTAAAAAATGCGACAAATAAAACTGAAGACTGTGTATACAGATATGATCACAATGGGCATATTTACAAACATAAGGAAAACCGTCTTAAATTATATAACAAAATGGAATTTCACTTGATTCATTTCCGTCTACGAATAAATATCTTAAGCCATTGCAAAAGCCAAAACCCTAAAACGCCACTCCTGGGCTAAAAGCGGGTATAAAAGGCTACAAAAGGCTAAGCTTTTTATTCATGCCAGAAATCATCAAAACCTTGTTATATAAAATTGCCAGTTTTCTGTTCAACCCGTAATCATTATATACACATTCTTAATCCCATATAAGACCATACAATGTATTTAAATTTACCTTCATATTATATTTTAACACTTATATTCTTTTAGCCTATCATTAGGCTAATTCGAAATATTTAAATAAAAAATTAAACAAAACAAAAATAAAAATAATTTATAAACTTAAATTGTAATCAGCAGAAGTATAATTTTATTTATCACACTACAGAGTTTATTACAAGAGAAAGAAAGAAGGGGCGAGAAAGCTCTCAAGCTTACCTCCTTCGTTACTGAATAAATGATATATATAGGGGGAGGGGAAACTGAAAAACAAAATTACAAACAGTGAAAAGCAAAAAGCAAACAGTAAAAATCGAATAATGGCTACAGTATTTGCCAAAAATTCAAAAGTAAACAGTAAAGTGTACGGTGAATTTCTTTGTTCATGTCGGCCATTTTATGAATAGTGCGAAATTATTTTACGATGGCGTCGATCTTGACTTCAATCTTGATGTCGCTGGCGATGTAATTGATGATGTCGTTTTTAGTCTTTGTCAATTTCTTCTAATTGTTTGATGAAATGATGAATATCATCAATGTCTTCATTAAGTCTTGTGCATCTTACGCCATATTTGTTGAAGATGTCATCGAGATATCTCGATTTAGAGTCATCTAATTTATGACCAAAATTCTTCAATAAATCTTTTTCAATTACGCCATATAACATTGTAAAATTTATTTTTAGAGATAATTCCCTTAACTTTCAATTTTCCTGAGATGCTCTGGAGCGGACTTTGAGTACAATCCGTATTTAATCTTTCTTCTTCAAAATCTTCCATTTGACAAATTTTTGCCTTAATTTCTTGGAATAATTTTTCACGAATATTTTGCCGTTTGTGGATCTTTCTTTGACAATTTTGTCCAAAACTTTGAGAAATATTTTCTCTTAATACATGGTATATTATCTCGTATTATTTCTACAATAGGTGACCATTTCAAAATCCATGGAATAGAAAATTCCAAAAAGAAATACATTGAACCAGAACATTCTATTAGATGTCCTTGTTTACTCAATTTAGATATTTTGGGAGATATATCTACCCAATGAATATATAATTCTCGGAACTCTTCTGGTAAAATTTTTATAGAAGGTCCATGTAATAACCACCATTGTTGGAACCAATTTGGTATATATTCCAGATGTTTATATACTTCTGGACATACTTTTACAAACCAAGTATGTTTTTGCTTTTTATTTTCATATAAGAAAATATTAGTAAAAGCTTGGATATAATCCCAATAATTATATTTTATAGAAATGTTTTTTCTTGAAAAAGATATTCTTTTCTTTAAATAAAGACAATCCCCATTCATTTGGAAGATAAATCCTTTTTATAATAATTTTCTTGAAGGTATATTCCTTCGATCATTAGCCATGAAATGTGTTATTTCACATTCGAAGCTTTTAACAAATTTTCATAATATGAGCATTTGCTTATATGCGATTCTTTGGATATGGATTATTATACAAATATTTTTCCATTAATGACCATGGGTCATTTTTCTTTTATATAATCATCATATTCAATAAGGAATATAATTCCTTGTCCTTCATTTTCTGGTAAGAAGTTATATCTTCTTTCTCTCCGATATTACCACATTCGCATATGAGGGTATTTCCTCGGTGGCTTTAGCCTTTCCTTTCATTTTTTATATTCCAGAATTCTGGTATAATTTATCAATTATTATTCGACTTGAGGAAGATCCGAAATATTATCTCGAGATCAATGTTTTGTTACCATCTTTGAACAAGGATATTACCTCGTCCACCTCTGCCTCGATAGGGAGTGAAATTACCCCCTCTTCCTCTGGAAGTAGAAATCATTCCTGCAAATATTCACGAGTTAGGAAATCAGGGAGACTATTGTCTTCACATTTTATATGAATAATATCAAAATCAAAAGGGGCTAAATGAGCTTGCCACCTTGCAAACATTTGTTTGGAAACATCATGTTTAAAATCATTGTTAAACATAAATTTAGCAGATTTACAATCTATATAGATAAAAAATTTCTTATTATATAAATCATCTTGAAATTTTAAAGCACATTTAACAATAGCTAAGATTTCTTTTGCTCTGTGAGTAATTCTTTGAGTGGTATTCCATTTACAGAATGAAATCTAACAAGATATACTTGTTTTGTATTTGGACAAATTTGTTTTAAAATTCCACCGAAACCTATGTCTGAAGCATATGTTTCAATTATTTTATCCCATATAGGATTAGCTAACATCAAACAAGGTAAATTGGCTACTTTACTTTTAATTGTTTGAACAGCCTTAGTATGCTGATCAGACCATGGTGTTGGTAATTTTTTCAATCTATCATATAAGATAAGCGAGATCTTTTGCTAAATCTTTATAATAGGCAGATACATAATTTAAACTACCTAAAAATCTTTGTAATTGAGTTTTATCCAAAATAATGTCTAGGAACTTAGAAGCAAACTCAATACTACGTTGTATTGGAATAATATTTCCTTTTTCAATATTATGTCCTAAGAATCTAATCTTAGTTTGAAATAATGACATTTTAGGTTTAGAAATTACTAACCCATTTTGTATAACAATTTTTCTAAAAATGTCTAAGTGTTTAAAATGATTTTCAATTGTTTTTGAAAATACTAAAATATCATCAATATAAACAATAATAAATTCATTGTAAGGAATAAATATATCATTCATGATTTTACGAAATTCGGAAGGAGCATTTTTAATCCAAATGGCATTACTCTCCATTCGTAATGTCCAAAGGAACATTAAAAGTTTGTTTTATATTGGTCTTTTTCAAATTATCTGAATTTGCCAATATCCAGATTTTAAATCAATTTGAAAATATGATAGAATTATAAAGTCTATCTAATAAATCCTTTTTTATTAGAATATGTGATCTTATCTATTTTAAGACTTTATTTAATGGTTTATAATTTATAACCATTCGAGGGACACCTCTTTCAATTTCACTATGTTTATTAACATAGATAGCAGTACATGACCACGAAGATTTAGATGGTTTAATTAAACCTTTTTGTAAAAGAGATTCAATTTCTTTTTTACAATGTTCTAAATATTCAGAATTCATTTGACAAGGTCGAGCCTTTGTCGTAATTTTATTTTCATCGAAATCTTCCTTATAAGGAAGTTCAACAATATGTCGTTTTCTATCCCAAAAAGCATTAGGATGATCATTACATATTTCAATAGAAAATCTATGAAATAAATTATCTATTTTTTCTTTAAGCTTTAGATTTAAAAGCTTTTCATCTATAGAAGATGTATTAACTTCTTGTTTTAAAAAATTTAAATGTAAATTTTTATGATCTATAAGATCCTTAATTTGATTAAGAATATTTGGTATAGGTCTAGTAATAAAATCAAATTTTATTTCTTTACCTTCAAAATGTCCTGTTATACCTTTAGCATTAATATTAGTTAAAGGATATAATTTTTCAATAAAAGGAGTTCCAAGTATAACTTGGCTAGTCATGTTTTTAACTAATTAAAACTTGTAGGAATACAAGTATTATTTGTACAAATATAAGCTTTTGGAAGTTTAAACTTTATATCAAGTTTTTCACCACCAGCATGACTAAGTGTCATAGTAGTTTTTTTCAAAATATCGTGTGGGAATTAACCCTTCTTGGATTATATTCATATCCGCACCACTATCAATTAAAGCAATTAATTCACATTTATATGAATTATTAATTAGTAAAGTAATTTTTACATACCATTTTTGAGAAAAGATAATATTTAATTTATTCAAAAAATTATCTTGTTCTAATATAGAAGATAAATCTGGTAAACTAGAACTAGGTTCAACATTAGAATTTACTTTTGGTATTCAAGAAGTGAAATTACATCTTCAGATTTTTATTAGAATTTTTTAATTTTATTATCTCCTGTTTGAGATAAGTTATTTCTTTTAAAAGTTCATTTATTGTGGTTGGTTTTTCCACAGATTGTCTATCTTTTAACATTTTCAGGACATTATTCATAGAATATGGTTCCTGAGAACTTTTAATTTCTTTAGATTCATCAAAATTGGAAGTTGATGGATCTGATTGAATATTATCAATTAACTGAGATCGAAGCTCAGGGTCTTTAATTAATTTAAGAAATCTGGATTTACTTAATAGATGGACTATCCCTAGGATAGAACCAAAAACGATTTATCAATTAGGTACATTTGAAAAATTAGGTTTGAAACAAATTGTTAAAACCTCAGAAGAATCTATCTCTTTAAATAATGAAGAAATGGTAATTAAATTACTTAGCGAAAAGGATATTTATCCTTATAGAAGAACACATAAATTTCTTCATATTGGTTTAGTTCAAATCACTTTTAAACCTCTTACACTGGAAAATCTTCCAGAAAGTTTTATTGCTGCCCTTAGAGATGGTAGAAATTTAGATTGGAAAAAATCTTTAATGGGTATTATACAATCAAGTCTGGCACATGGTCCAGTATATTTTGATGTATATCCTAATTTACAATTATCTCTATCTGATATTAACATTCTTGACTCTTTGACAATGAATGTTAAAACGCATGGATATAACTATGCTCCTGGATCAGAAATAATTTGTATATGTTATAGGATATATTATAAACCTTTACACACATTAAATCCTATGTGTAAAATCAAAGATAAATCTTTGAATGAAACTATTTTGATTGAAACAAATTTAGTAAGTCGAATATTACGACTCGCAGATCAATTAAATGGGAGGAAATTCCTCTACCTGATCATTGGCAAATTGCTAATGTTGTACCTAGAACACCTGTAATCTGTCAGGATGTGACTAATATATTTCAGAGTTCAGATGGAAATATTTATGTCATAATGAATTCACAATTGGAAAATATTCCAAGAAATATATCAAGATCATCGTCTATGAGATCTTTTATTTCTCCATTTGAAAATATTCAAATACCTTATGAACCCACTAGGGCTTTTACTTCTCAATTACGAGAAGCTGAAACTACTTCTCAAATACGAGAAAATTATGTTAAAAATTTATCCCTAGATAAAAATAATATAGTTAAAGGGATAAATGATTCAGAAGATCCTACTGAATCAGAAATGGAAGCTAATTTTTAAATGGATTTTACAACAAAAATAGATTTCAGTCCAGGTTCACTGGCAAGAAATATGATTAAAAATGAATTTAAATTAGTAAGATGGAAACCATTTAGAGATTGGTTTTTTAATAATATTTCAAGTGAAGATAGAAATTACTATCAAAATGAATTTTATAGTTTTCTTGAAAAAGAAAATAAAATAATAACTTTTATTCCTTGGTTTGTTTCTATATACGTTCAGGATTATTTATGTATAATTGAACGTGATTTCAAATTAGAAGGAGGAAAATTTATGAAAGGGATATACCCTCCACAACAAGCTTTTTCAATTGAAAAAAGTGGAAAAATACGTAACTTTAATGCTTTTTCTAAATTAATTGATAATGATTCATTAACTTTTACATTAAAAGAATTAAATCAATTATTAATGAATCAAAATTATACTAATTTGTATCTTAATGTAATAGGAGAACAGATAGCAGCAATTTCTGAAAGAACAGAAAGAATTTCTTCTGCTTTTCAAAATTTATCAATAGATAAAAACATTAAAGATAATAATGTGAATATAGATAATATTGTTATTCAATCACATCTTCAACCTCCCCCTGAAATTAAAGATTTTATTTTAAAACCTAAAGGAGATTTAGAAAGTTTGATTGAAGAAAAATTTAAAAATTTAAAATTAAATACTCTAGACCAAGATATATCTAATACAATTGGTACTAGTAGTCATGATAACACTGTTAAATTTGAATTAAATAGTCCTACTCAGCATAATTATTATTATAGAAGACCTTCCCCTATGGATACTCTCCATGAGGAACAAGAATATGTTATTAATAATAGCTATTCAGGTAAACATATTTATGACTGGAACCTTGATGGTTACACTGATAAACAAATTTATAGTATGATACATAGAATGTTAATGTATAGTACTATATGTAAAACATCAGTAATTTCGATAAAAATGTTGCAAAAATGATAATTGCAGGATTTCTGAGGCCAACTAAAGGTTGGTGGGATAATTATTTAAGTTTAAGCGATAAAGATCATATTTTAAATACAGATTAAGCAAGAAAATAATAATGTAATTGAAAATGTAGTTTATACTTTTAGTAACTACAATACTTGAACATTTCACGGGAAGAATTTACGATAATTGTGAAAATATTCAGATTTATTACAAAATCGAGATGTAAAACATTATGATTTTCGTTGGTATAAAGATACATTTCTTAATAGAGTTATGGAATTACCAGAGAGTAATAGCTCTCATTGGAAATCCAAATTTATTGATGGGTTACCTTATCTCTTTGCAGAAAAGGTTAGGAAAAATTTAAGAAAAGATTTTCTTAATATACCTTATGATGATTATACCTATGGTAAATTAATAGGTACAATCATTCAAGAGGGTTTAGCCCTTTGTAATGAAATAAAATTAAATCAACAAATTAAAAGACAGAATTTATCTGAAAAATCACAATTAGGTAGATTTTGTGATCAATTTGGTATGGATATGTCATCTTCTTCAAAGACATCTTTAAAAGATAGGAAGAAAGATAAATCAGAAAAATCTTCAGATCCTTTTTATAAAGGGAAAAAGAAAAAAATATTTTCTAAAAAGAAATTAGAAAAAAGAGAATTTAAGAAGAATAATAAAACAGATAAAACCTGTTTTAAATGTGGTAAAATTGGTCATTATGCTAATCGGTGTAAATTAAAAAAGAAAATAGACAATTTACAAAATGAAGAGTTAAAATTAAGTCTTTCAAAAATACTTCTTAATTCAGAATCAGAAAAATCTTCTTCTGATAATTCTGATGAACAATCTTCTGATAATAATTTATCAGAATTGATTAATGAATCTTTAAGTTCTTCTGACACAGATATGTGTTGTAAATCATGTGTACAAAATATTCAAAGTATTAAACATGATAAGGAAGAAGGAGAAGAATTTTATAAAATTCTTTCACAATTTAAAGATTTAGAAATAAATGTTTTAACTAACAATAATATTTTTGAATTTCTTAAATTAATTAAAGACCCTGAGCTTCGATCTCAGTTAATTGATAATATTCAATCAGATCCATCAACTTCCAATTTTGATGATTCTAAAGAAATTAAAAGTTCTCAGGAACTATATTCTATGAATAATGTCCTGAAAATGTTAAAAGATAGACAATCTGTGGAAAAACCAACCACAATAAATGAACTTTTAAAAGAAATAACTTATCTCAAACAGGAGATAATAAAATTAGAAAATTCTAATAAAAATCTGGAAGACAGAATTTCACTTCTTGAATACCAAAAAGTAAATTCTAATGTTGAACCTAGTTCTAGTTTACCAGATTTATCTTCTATATTAGAACAAGATAATTTTTTGAATAAATTAAATATTATCTTTTCTCAAAAATGGTATGTAAAAATTACTTTACTAATTAATAATTCATATAAATGTGAATTAATTGCTTTAATTGATAGTGGTGCGAATATGAATGTAATCCAAGAAGTATTAATTCCCACACGATATTTTGAAAAAACTACTATGACACTTAGTCATGCTGGTGGTGAAAAACTTGATATAAAGTTTAAACTTCCAAAAGCTTATATTTGTACAAATAATACTTGTATTCCTACAAGTTTTTAATTAGTTAAAAACATGACTAGCCAAGTTATACTTGGAACTCCTTTTATTGAAAAATTATATCCTTTAACTAATATTAATGCTAAAGGTATAACAGGACATTTTGAAGGTAAAGAAATAAAATTTGATTTTATTACTAGACCTATACCAAATATTCTTAATCAAATTAAGGATCTTATAGATCATAAAAATTTACATTTAAATTTTTTAAAACAAGAAGTTAATACATCTTCTATAGATGAAAAGCTTTTAAATCTAAAGCTTAAAGAAAAAATTGATAATTTATTTCATAGATTTTCTATTGAAATATGTAATGATCATCCTAATGCTTTTTGGGATAGAAAACGACATATTGTTGAACTTCCTTATGAGGAAGATTTCGATGAAAAGAAAATTACGACAAAGGCTCGACCTTGTCAAATGAATTCTGAATATTTAGAACATTGTAAAAAAGAAATTGAATCTCTTTTACAAAAAGGTTTAATTAAACCATCTAAATCTTCGTGGTCATGTACTGCTTTCTATGTTAATAAACATAGTGAAATTGAAAGAGGTGTCCCTCGAATGGTTATAAATTATAAACCATTAAATAAAGTCTTAAATTGGATAAGATCACCTATTCCTAATAAAAAGGATTTATTAGATAGACTTTATAATTCTATCATATTTTCGAAATTCGATTTAAAATCTGGATATTGGCAAATTCATATAGTTGAAAAAGACCAATATAAAACAGCTTTTAATGTTCCTTTTGGACATTACGAATGGAGTAATGCCATTTGGATTAAAAATGCTCTTCTAAATTTCGAGAAAATCATGAATGATATATTTATTCCTTACAGTGAATTTATTATTGTTTATATTGATGATATTTTAGTATTTTCAAAAACAATTGAAAATTATTTTAAACACTTAGACATTTTAGAAAAATTGTTATACAAAATGGGTTAGTAATTTCTAAACCAAAATGTCATTATTTCAAACTAAGATTAGATTCTTAGGACATAATATTGAATAAGGAAATATTATTCCAATACAACGTAGTATTGAGTTGCTTTTAAGTTTCCGGACATTATTTTGGATAAAACTCAATTACAAAGATTTTTAGGTAGTTTAAATTATGTATCTCTTTATTATAAAGATTTAGCAAAAGATATCGCTATCTTATATGATTGATTGAAAAAATTACCAACACCATGGTCGATCGACATACTAAGGTTGTTCAAACAATTAAAAGTAAAGTAGCTAATTTACCTTGTTTGATGTTAGCTAATCTATATGGGATAAAATAATTGAAACAGATGCTTGGACATAGGTTTAGGTGGAATTTTAAAACAAATTTGTCCAAATACAAAACAAGTATATCTTTTTAGATTTCATTACAGTAAATGGAATACAGGTCAAAAGAATTACTCTGAAGTAGCAAAAGAAATCTTAGCTATTGTTAAATGTGTTTTAAAATTTCAAGATGATTTATATAATAAGAAATTTTTATCTCTATCTGATTGTAAATCGCTAAATTTATGTTTAACAGAGATTTTAAACATGAGGTTTCCAAACAAATGTTTGCAAGGTGGCAAGCTCATTTAGCCCTTTTGATTTTGATATTATTCATATAAAAGGTGAAGACAATAGTCTCCCACGATTTTCTAACTCGTGAATATTTGCAGAATGAGTTCTACTTCCGGAGGAAGAGGGGTAATTTCACTCCTATCGAGCGAGAGGTGGGCGAGGTAATATCCTTGTTCAAACATGGTAACAAAACATTGATCTCGGATAATATTTCGGATCTTCCTCAAGTCGAATAATAATTCGATAAATTATACCGAGAATTCTGGAATATAAAAAATGAAAGGAAAGGCTAAAGCCATTGAGGAAATACCTCATATGCGAATGTGGTAATATCGGAGGAAGAAGATATAACTTCTTACCAGGAAAATGAAGGACAAGGAATTATATTCCTTATTGAATATGATGATTATATAAAAGAAAAATGACCCATGGTCATTAATGGAAAAATATTTGGATAATAATCCATAGCCGAAGAATCGCATATAAGCGGCGTTAATATTATGAAAATTTGTTAAAAGCTTCTGAATGTGAAATAACACATTTCATGGCTAATGATCAGAAGGAATATACCTTTGATAAAATTATTATAAAAAGGATTTATCTTCCAAATGAATGGGGATTGTCTTTATTTAAAGAAAAAGAATATCTTTTTCAAGAAAAAAACATTTCTATAAAATATAATTATTGGGATTATATCTAAGCTTTTACTAATATTTTCTTATAAGAAAATAAAAAGCAAAAACATACTTGGTTTGTAAAAGTATGTCCAGAAGTATATAAACATCTGGAATATATACCAAATTGGTTCCAACAATGGTGGTTATTACATGGACCTTCTATAAAAATTTTACCAGAAGAGTTCCGAGAATTATATATTAATTGGGTAGATATATCTCCCAAAATATCTGAATTGAGTAAACAAGGACATCTAATAGAATGTTCTGGTTCAATGTATTTCTTTTTGGAATTTTCTATTCCATGGATTTTGAAATGGTCACCTATTGTAGATATTAATACAGATAATATACCATGTATTAAGAGAAAATATTTCCCAAAGTTTTGGACAAAATTGTCAAAGAAAGATCCACAAACTGGCAAAATATTCGGTGAAGAATTATTCCAAGAAATTAAGGCAAAAATTTGTCAAATGGAAGATTTTGAAGAAGAAAGATTAAATATGGATTGTACTCAAAGTCCGTTCCAGAGCATCTCAGGAAAATTGAAAGTTTAGGGAATTATCTCTAAAAAAGAAATTTTACAATGTTATATATGCGAATTGAAAAAGATTTATTGAAGAATTTTGGTCATAAATTAGATGACTCTAAATCAGATATCTCGATGACATCTTCAACAAATATGGCAGAAGATGCACAAGACCCTAATGAAGACATTGATGATATTCATCATTTCATCAAACAATTAGAAGAAATTGACAAAGACTAAAAAACGACATCAGCAATTACAATAAAGAAGATGACATCAAAGATTGAAGTCAAGATCGACGTCATCGTAAAATAATTTACGCACTATTCATAAAATGGCCGACATGAGCAGTAAATTCACTGTTCACTTTTACTGTTTACTTTTGAATTTTTGGCAAATACTGTAGCCATTATTCGATTTTTACTGTTTGCTTTTTGCTTTTCACTGTTTGTAATTTTGTTTTTCAGTTTCCCCTCCCTATATATATATATCAGTTTTCAGTAATGAAGGAGGTAAGTTTGAGAGCTTTCTCGTCCCTTCTTTCTTTCTCTTGTAATAAACTTTGTAGTGTGATAAATAAAATTCTACTTCTGCTGATTACAATTTAAGTTTGTATGTTATTTTTATTTTTGTTTTGTTTAATTTTTTATTTAAATATTTTGTATTAGCCTAATGATAGGCTAAAAGAATATAAGTGTTAAAATATAATATGAAGGTAAATTTAAATACATTGTATGGTCTTATATGGGATTAAGAATGTGTATATAATGATTACGGGTTGAACAGAAAACCGGCAATTTTATATAACAAGGTTTTGATGATTTCTGGCATGAATAAAAAGCTTAGCCTTTTGTAGCCTTTTATACCCGCTTTTAGCCCAGGATTAGCGTTTTAGGGTTTTGGCTTTTGCAATGGCTTAAGATATTTATTTGTAGACGGAAATGAATCAAGTAAAATTCCATTTTGTTATATAATTTAAGATGGTTTTCCTTATGTTTGTAAATATGCCCATTGTGATCATATCTGTATACACAGTCTTCAGTTTTAGCTATTATTAATAACATATTCTTGTTCCTCATGGAGAGTATCCATAGGGGAAGGTCTTCTATAATAATAATTATGCTGAGTAGGACGATCATCATACTTTTTAAGTCTATTTAATTCAAATTTAACAATATCAGAGGAAGAGGATATAACTTCTTACCAGGAAAATGAAGGACAAGGAATTATATTCCTTATTGAATATGATGATTATATAAAAAAGAAAAATGACCCATGGTCATTAATGGAAAAATATTTGGATAATAGGTCGAGCCTTTGTCGTAATTTTCTTTTCATCGAAATCTTCCTCAAAAGGAAGTTCAACAATATGTCGTTTTCTATCCCAAAATGCATTAGGATGATCTGCTAAATCTTTATAATAGGCAGATACATAATTTAAACTACCTAAAAATCTTTGTAATTGAGTTTTATCCAAAATAATGTTTGGGAACTTAGAAAGCAAACTCAATACTACGTTGTATTGGAATAATATTTCCTTTTCCCGATTTCCTAACTCGTGAATATTTGCGGGAATGAGTTCTACTTCCGAGAGGAAGAGGGGTAATTTCACTCCTATTGAGGCGAGAGGTGGGCGAGGTAATATCCTTGTTCAGGATGGTAACAAAACTGAAGACTGTGTATACAGATATGATCACAATGGGCATATTTACAAACATAAGGAAAACCGTCTTAAATTATATAACAAAATGGAATTTCACTTGATTCATTTCCGCTCTACGAATAAATATCTTAAGCCATTGCAAAAGCCAAAACCCTAAAACGCCACTCTCGGGCTAAAAGCGGGTATAAAAGGCTACAAAAGGCTAAGCTTTTATTCATGCCGAAATCATCAAAACCTTGTTATATAAAATTGCCGCTTTTTATTCAACCCGTAATCATTATATACACATTCTTAATCCCATATAAGGCCATACAATGTATTTAAATTTACCTTCATATTATATTTTAACACTTATATTCTTTTAGCCTATCATTAGGCTAATTCGAAATATTTAAATAAAAAATTAAACAAAACAAAAATAAAAATAATTTATAAACTTAAATTGTAATCAGCAGAAGTGGAATTTTATTTATCACACTACAGAGTTTATTACAAGAGAAAGAAAGAAGGGGCGAGAAAGCTCTCAAGCTTACCTCCTCGTTCTTGAATAAACTTGATATATATAGGGGGGAAGCGAAAAACAAAATTACAAACAGTGAAAAGCAAAAAGCAAACAGTAAAAATCGAATAATGGCTACAGTATTTGCCAAAAATTCAAAAGTAAACAGTATAAGTGTACAGTGAATTTACTGTTCATGTCGGCCATTTTTATGAATAGTGCCATAAATTATTTTCTGATGACGTCAGTGCTGACTTCAATGCTGATGTCACTGCTGATGTAATTGCTGATGTCGTTTTTTAGTCTTTGTCAATTTCTTCTAATTGTTTGATGAAATGATGAATATCATCAATGTCTTCATTAGTGGTTGTGCATCTTACGCCATATTTGTTGAAGATGTCATCGAGATATCTGATTTAGAATCATCTAATTTATGACCAAAATTCTTCAATAAATCTTTTTTCAATTCTGCCATATAACATTGTAAAATTTATTTTTTAGAGATAATTCCCTTAACTTTCAATTTTCCTGAGATGCTCTGGAACGGACTTTGAGTACAATCCGTATTTAATCTTTCTTCTTCAAAATCTTCCATTTGACAAATTTTTGCCTTAATTTCTTGGAATAATTCTTCACCGAATATTTTGCCAGTTTGTGGATCTTTCTTTGACAATTTTGTCCAAAACTTTGAGAAATATTTTCTCTTAATACATGGTATATTATCTGTATTAATTTCTACAATAGGTGACCATTTCAAAATCCATTGAATAGAAAATTCCAAAAAGAAATACATTGAACCAGAACATTCTATTAGATGTCCTTGTTTACTCAATTCAGATATTTTGGGAGATATATCTACCCAATGAATATATAATTCTCGGAACTCTTCTGGTAAAATTTTTATAGAAGGTCCATGTAATAACCACCATTGTTGGAACCAATTTGGTATATATTCCAGATGTTTATATACTTACGGACATACTTTTTTACAAACCAAGTATGTTTTTGCTTTTATTTTCATATAAGAAAATATTAGTAAAAGCTTGGATATAATCCCAATAATTATATTTTATAGAAATGTTTTTTCTTGAAAAGATATTATTTTTTCTTTAAATAAAGACAATCCCTATTCATTTGGAAGATAAATCTTTTTTATAATAATTTTACTGAAGGTATATTCCTTCTGATCATTAGCCATGAAATGTGTTATTTCACATTCAGAAGCTTTTAACAAATTTTCATAATATGAACGCTGCTTATATGCAGTTGCTGGATATGGATTATTATACAAATATTTTTTCATTAATGACCATGGGTCATTTTTCTTTTTTATATAATCATCATATTCAAAAAGGAATATAATTCCTTGTCCTTCATTTTCCTGGTAAGAAGTTATATCTTCTTCCTCTGATATTACCACATTCGCATATGAGGGTATTTCTCAGTGGTTTTAGCCTTTCCTTTCATTTTTTTATATTCCAGGAATTCCTGGTATAATTTATCAGAATTATTATTCTGACTTGAGGAAGATCCATAAATATTATCTGAGATCAATGTTTTGTTACCATACTGAACAAGGATATTACCTCGTCCACCTCTGCCTCGATAGGGAGTGAAATTACCCCCTCTTCCTCTGGAAGTAGAACTCATTCCTGTAAATATTCACGAGTTAGGAAATCATGGAGACTATTGTCTTCACATTTTATGTGAATAATATCAAAATCAAAAGGGGCTAAATGAGCTTGCCACCTTGCAAACATTTGTTTGGAAACATCATGTTTAAAATCTTTGTTAAACATAAATTTAGCAGATTTACAATCTGTATAGATAAAAAATTTCTTATTATATAAATCATCTTGAAATTTTAAAGCACATTTAACAATAGCTAAGATTTCTTTTGCTACTGCAGAGTAATTCTTTTGACTGGTATTCCATTTACCAGAATGAAATCTAACAAGATATACTTGTTTTGTATTTGGACAAATTTGTTTTAAAATTGCACCGAAACCTATGTCTGAAGCATCTGTTTCAATTATTTTATCCCATATAGGATTAGCTAACATCAAACAAGGTAAATTGGCTACTTTACTTTTAATTGTTTGAACAGCCTTAGTATGCTGATCAGACCATGTTGTTGGTAATTTTTTCAATCTATCATATAAGATAGCCGCATCTTTTGCTAAATCTTTATAATAGGCAGATACATAATTTAAACTACCTAAAAATCTTTGTAATTGAGTTTTATCCAAAATAATGTCTGGGAACTTAGAAGCAAACTCAATACTACGTTGTATTGGAATAATATTTCCTTTTTCAATATTATGTCCTAAGAATCTAATCTTATTTTGAAATAATGACATTTTAGGTTTAGAAATTACTAACCCATTTTGTATAACAATTTTTCTAAAAATGTCTAAGTGTTTAAAATGATTTTCAATTGTTTTTGAAAATACTAAAATATCATCAATATAAACAATAATAAATTCAACTGTAAGGAATAAATATATCATTCATGATTTTTTCAAATTTGAATGAGCATTTTTAATCCAAATGGCATTACTTCCATTCGTAATGTCCAAAAGGAACATTAAAAGTCGTTTTATATTGGTCTTTTCAAATTATCCGAATTTGCCAATATCCAGATTTTAAATCGAATTTCGAAAATATGATAGAATTATAAAGTCTATCTAATAAATCCTTTTTATTAGGAATATGTGATCTTATCCATTTTAAGACTTTATTTAATGGTTTATAATTTATAACCATTCGAGGGATGTTCGGTAAAAACGAGTTTTACAATTTATAACCGAAACACCCCAAGTATAAGGATCGTAGTATAGGGTGTTTACGGTCGCCCTAAGGGAGTGGAATGTTTATCGGATCAAGGAACAATTATTCTATCGATTATGTCACGACTATTAACTAAAACAAGGTGAAACTAACTAAAACCTAAACCTAAGAATTAAAAAAGTAAAATGAAATAAAACAAGCGTAAAAATAAGAAAGCAGAAAAAACGGACGAGCGTTCACTAAAGTGAACGAGCGTCTGGATACGAAACCTAATGGATGGGCGTCTGCTATTGCGGACGAGCGTCTAACTACGAACTGAACAGAAAATATGCAGAAAAACAGCAGGAAACTAGGGTTTATAAAACTAAAACTTAAACTAAACTTAATCTAAACGGCTTGATTAAAACAATTAAAGGAAAACACAGCAAGGCGACTAGATTCCACCTATCAACCAACAATCCAACTAGACGGTGATTAAAAAGACATAGTTTTTAGTAGTGATTTTTCACGAATTCAATTAAATATCTTCAACCAAATTCTAGGGTTTCGTTTATCTTTTTCAAGTAAACTAAACATACAATCAAACGAAATCACGAGATTGTTTCCAAACTCTTACTCAACTAATCATGCATAATCTCTTAAAACACAATTAGATGCACTACTTTGAACGAAAGAAAACTCAAATAAACGGACTTTCATAAATTTATTCAAGCATAAATTAAACATAGATCGTTTCATCAAATCTTAATTCAATAAAACTTAAGCAATATAAAACAGATCCAAAGTAATGAAAAACTATGAAATAAACTCACTAAACATAAGCATCGAACTCTCTAGTTGGTTTGTGTTGTTGATAGGCTTCCTCCGTCGACTCACGCAGCAGAAAGCTTTTAGCCAACAATCATGTTGAAGATGATTGTTGGATTGGAGAAGTTCATCTCTATGGAATTAGGGTTCTGGTCGCAGCTTTTTGGTGTAAAATTGCGATCTCAATTATGTGGTATCAATTAGGGTTGGGGCTGCCGCTTTATTTATAGGATTTTAAGTCGGTTATGACTAAGTCGGCAACGGACGCTCGTCTGGTCTCGTGGACGCCCGTCTGGTGGATCTTGACTTTGCTCTAGACGTCCGTCCATGCTGCGTCCAAACTCTCTGTATGTGATTTCCTCTCCTGGACGCTCGTCCATGAAATCAAACGCCCGTCCAGTGGACGGGATGCAGACGCTCGTCCGGACTGCTTTGAGGTCGGATTTCATCATCTTTATCCAATTTCTTCAAGCCAATTCAACTCTATCTCTTATAATTCGACTTGAGCTTCAATTATCCACATTATATGCACGAAAATTAACTCCTACATGATAAATAAACAATGCAAAAATGTAATAAAATCCAAATAATAATAATTCCATTAAATCAACACTTAAAATCATCAATTTTGCATACAATCATCTTAAAATCATCTTTATTAAATAATTACACTTAAACCCTTAATTCTCATGTAAATTACGCAAATGTGGGGAAAATAATAATGAAATAACCCTTTAATAATCATATAAATATGGCCTTAACAACTCCCCACACTTAACTTTTTGTACGCCCTCGGACAAAACAATCAAAACTATAGCTCAACTTTATAAATAATCCACATAGATCTCTAACTCACGTAACAAAAGATACAACAACTATAGCAAATGATACCAACACAGTAGATAGATTCGTGTAAGTGTGACAAGCCATTCTCAATCTAACAAGCCTTTCAAAGAAATAACCTTTCAAAAGTTCCAATGACTATCCTAGTGCATGATAAAGAATAGCTCCACTCAAAGCCTTCCCACGCACTCAGTAGGATAATCCCTACAAGATATCATGCGGTTCTACTGGGTATAAGATCCATGATAACAAAGACTTTACTTTATTTTAACTCATCATTTTTCAAAATTTTCAAATTTGACGATATCGAATGAGCTCTTACCCCTCATAGTAGAATAGGATGTTTCAGTGATAACACCCACCTTACTCAAATCATAAGGTAGCTATAAACCGACTATCGTGAGCTATTGGTCATCATAGTGGTATAGGACATACGAGGTATACCCTACCGCACTCAAATCATAAACCGACTTCCGACAAACGATTTATTAATAATTGCTCACTCACTTTATTTATTCACTTTTCAAAGTCATAAGTTACATCTCACCTATCACATTCAAACTTTATGATATTCACAAGACACGGTCTAACTTAGGTGTAACTATATATGACCTTCCTAAGATAAATCATTAAAAATAATGAAGGGATATAATTCAAAAGTCATGCTTCAAAATCAAAGGCTTTCGTGAGTGAAAACGAAACTATCTCCATAAAAGTAAAACATGCTATAATTATCTCACTAAGTCACATACTATCATCGTTAGAAAACTACAACTAGCAAGCATCTAGTTCCAATTATATGCTCGACTCACAAAAATTTAAATTCGCAAAAATTTAACATTCACTCATATTTCAAAGGATATAGCATAAAAACATACCCAAACACCCCCCCACACTTAAATCACATTATGTCCTCAGAATGTGCAGAATAAAATAAAAACAAAAAAAACTTAGCTGGTTTCAACAGTGGTTGTCGGATGAAAGTTGGCAGAGGTCAGCCGGAGCATGAACGCACTCGCTACAACTCGAATAGACAACACCGACAAAAGTAGTAACTCAAAACCTGCTCAAAAGTATCTCGCAACACTCGACATACCATATAATCTCGGGTACACGGGTATATGAGCAACACATAACACAAAACACTTACAATGAATGTAGGAGGAATAACCATCAACACAAAATCAACTAAAGTATTATTTCTAAACAATAAAGCAAAACAACCTAAGAAAAGAAAACGAACAAAGAAAACTAGGTTGCCTCCTAGGAGCGCTCTTTTAATGTCAATAGCTTGACACAAAGTTCAAGAATCAACCCGGATCGGGCCACTTTGGTTTGACTACCGCCACCTCAGTATCAGAATCAGGAGTATTGGGGCGGAAATGATTTTCACCACAACAACAAGTCAAGTGCGCAATAAGTTCATTAAACTTTTCTCTCCAAACTACACTGACTCTCTTCTTCTTGTTCTTGCGCACGATAGGCATAGACATAGTGGTATGATCAGAAGTCTCAACAGAAGGTACCTTACGGGTGGATATAAGAACGTCATCATCATCTGACTCAAAGAAATAAGATGGAATCTCTTCACAAATCAGACATCTCAGATTTCATCTCTTCTTTGGAAATAAAGAATCTCAGGCTTTTCCTTTGGTTGCCCAAAATATTTCTTAAGTCGATGGCCATTCACTTTAAAAGCTTGATTACCATACCCGCTCAACGTAATTACTCCACTTGGATTAACCTCGAGAATCTCAAATGGACCGGACCATCTAGACTTTAGCTTACCAGTGAAACAGTGAAGTCTAGTATTATAGAGTAAAGCCATTTCACCAACTTTGAATTCTCGGTCCTTGATCTTAGCGTCATGGAGCATCTTAGTTCTCTCCTTGCTGATTTTAGCATTCTCGTATGCTCTCGAGTCCGAATTCGCCGAGCTCGTTCAATTGTAACAATCGTTTCTCCCCACGAGTTGGCTATCGAAATTTAAGAATTTAATTGCCCGTAAAGCTCTGTGTTCAAGTTCGATGGTGTAAATGACAAGCTTTGCCATAAACCATTTGGAAGGGTGACGTACCCATCGGGGTCTTAAATGCAGTACGATAGGCCCACAATGCGTCATCCAACTTAAGACTCCAATTAGATCGATTATTGTTCACGGTCTTCTCTAAAATTCTTTTCAAGCTCTGGTTGCTTACCTCGACTTGGCCACTGGTTTGGGGATGATATGGTGTACCAATCTTATGTTTGACACCATACTTCTCAAGGATCTTGTCAAGCGGCGCATTGCAAAAGTGAGTACCTTCATCACTAATGAGTGCTCTCGGACAGCCAAATCTAGTAAAGATATTCTTTTGCAAGAATTTCTTCACAACCTTGTGATCATTAGTTTGAGTAGCTATGGCCTCGACCCACTTTGAAACATAATCCACACTGCACGAGGATATACTTATTACCACATAAGGATGGAAAGGGTCCCATAAAATCTATGCCCCATACATCGAAAACTTCACATTCAAGAATGGGCTTAAGTGGCATTTCCATCCTACTACTCGCTTCTCCTTCTCTCCGCACTGTCACAACCTTTACAAAAGGCTTCGCATCCTTAAACAGTGGTCGGCCAAGAGAATCCAAAGCTTGAAGAATCTTTGCAACCGCCTTTGGTGTTCCATAGTGACCTCCGGTAGGACCGCTATGGCATTGTTCCAGAGATCCCACCGATCATGCTCAGAACACACCGTCGAAGCAACCCGCCTTCTGCACTCGAACAAATAAGGATCTTCCCATACGAGATATTTGAGATCGTAAAATAACTTTTTCTTTTCCCGATACGTCATATCCTCTAAATGACCACTCGCTAAATAGTTGACGTAGTCGACATACCACGGCCTAACCGCTTCAAGCTTCATCAATTGCTCGGTCGGAAAATCAATGCCTATATCATTGTGATTTTTCGCACCCTCATTTACTAAGCGAGATAAATGATCACCACAATATTCTCACTACCTTTCTTATCTTTAATCACAAGGTCAAACTCTTGTAGAATTAAAATCCATCTAAGTAACCTTGGTTTGGCATCTGCTTTATCCATAAGGTAGCGTAAAGCTGCATGATCTGTCCATACAATCACTTGAGATCCTAGAAGATAGCTTCTAAACTTGTCAATGGCAAAGACGACGGCTAAGAATTCCTTCTCAGTCGTAGTATAATTGCATTGAGCCGGGTTCAAGGTACGACTCGCATAATAGATGGGCTCTGAACCTTTATCAACTCTTTGACCTAAAACCGCGCCACGGCATAATTAGAGGCATCACACATCAACTCGAAAAGGCTTGGTCCAATCAGTGCAACTAAAATAGGCATCGATAAGCTTGTCTTTCAGACAATTGAAAGCTTCTTTGCACTTCAGATCGAACAAGAAATCGACATCTTCTTTCAAGAGATTTGATAAAGGCTTGGCAATCGTAGAAAAGTCTCGAATAAACCGCTTTGTAGAAGCCAACATGACCTAGAAAACCTCGTACCTCTTTCCTTTGCCTTAGGGTACGTCATCCTTTCAATGGCTTCGACCTTAGCCTTATCAACTTGAATACCAAAGATTGGACACCTTATGTCCCAAAACGATTCCTTCGTCTACTAGAAAATGGCATTTTTCCCAGTTAAGCACTAAATTCTTTTCAACACAGCGTTGAAGTACCATATCTAGGTTCTCTAAAATTTCATCAAAGCTATCACCGTAGACTGAGAAGTCATCCATGAAGACCTCCATGCATTTCTCAACAAGTCCATCAAAAATGGCCAACATACACCGTTGAAAAGTCGCGGGTGCATTGCATAGACCGAATGGCATTCTACGAAAAGCAAAAGTACCAGATGGACACGTAAACGTTGTCTTCTCTTGGTCATTGGGGTCAATGGCTATCTGGAAGTAACCAGAGTATCCATCGAGAAAACAATAATACTTGTGACCACTCAGTCTTTCAATTAGTTGGTCAATGAAGGGTAAGGGAAGTGATCTTTTGCAAGTGACTTCATTCGATCTACGATAGTCTATACTGCACTCAGAGTCTGGTCACGAGACGTAGGCAACTTCCCCTTTTTCATTCTTTTCACCTGTAATACCGCCCTCTTTGGCACAACTTGAGTAGGGTGACCCACTCGCTTATCGGCGATTGCGTAGATGATTCCCATGTCGAGCCACTTTATAACCTCCTTTTAACAACCTCTTGCATATGCGGATTGATCTTCTCCGAGGTTGTCTAACCTTTTTAGCTCCCTCCTCCGCTCGGATTTTATGCATGCATATGTCCGGGCCGATCCTCGGATATCACCCACTTGCCAACCGAACGCGAGGATGTTTTTCTTAAGCACTTCTATCGGTTTTGTGCTTCTTGCTCTTGGTCGAGTTTTGACGAAATGATCAAAGGCAATTTATCTCCATCCTTAAGAAAGATATACTTAAGGTGTTTTGGAAGCGGTTTAAGCTCTAAATCGGTAGGTGGTTGCTCAATACTAGACTTTAACGGGCCACCTTTCTCCTTATGAGCTTGAAGTGGTTGTGAGAGAACACCTCATCTTCCCGAGGCTCAATCCTGAAAGCATCGGATCAAATCATCCATCGGAATCCTCCGGTCAACACTTGCTTCCTTTCTCTTGTGATCGATCATTTTTCTTAACTCTTCATCTTTAAGCTCTTCTCGCAAACTCTTCCCAATCATCTACTTCCCAATGAGTAGCTTCTCTCCAAAACTCTACCTCGTCCCAACTACCCATCGAGCTTCTTCTTCACCAGGGATGAAGTCTTCCCGACTCGTTCTTTGAAATCATCGTTTGTTGTTGGGCATCTCCATGCTTCTAACTCAATAACAGCCCAGTGTGTGAGCGAGTGAAGATGACTCGTCAATGCCTACGGCTTGAAATGAATTAGAAGGTGGTCCATGATCACCGGATCCTCAATGTCCATGACTTCAAAAACACCTATCTCTGTAAGCTCCATTACATCTTCATAATAGGCATCTCCGCCGTCCTCATATATGGCTTCGACAAACGATATTTCATCAATTACGGCTCTTTTAGGATGTGTCCCTCGTGTGAAGGTGACAGATGTGTCACCGACTGACTAGTGAGTGATCTCTCTTTGAAGTCGATGAGAGCATTAGAAGTGTCTAAAAGGTTCGGCCTAGAATTAGAGGCATCTCCTTATCAGGTGGATAGTCTAGAATAACCCGGTCGGTAGGGAAGACTAAATGTTCAACTTGAAGGAGAACATTAGCTACACAACCGTCAAAGCAGATTACGACTAGATTTGTCTACCATCCAAGAGAAATGGGCGTTCTCGCATTCTTTTGTCTAGCCCGAGCTTTTTGCATACGTTTAATGGCATCACATTAATAGAGGCCCCGAGTCGCATAAGACATTTTCGAACAAATGGCCTTCAATCTCGCAGGATATTGAAGGTCCGCCAGGTCACCTCGCTTAACAAATGACTTTTTGTGAAACCATTGCGCAATCCTCTCAAACACTTCTTCACCATCCCTCAAGCTTTCTCTTGCTCCCCCACGAGAATTCTTTAAGATACTTAGTACATTTAGGCATTTTGCATAATACCTCACTAAGGGCATAATCACTTTAGTGTCCCTAAGTATCCTCCTCACTCAAAGATATCGCTTGTCGTTAGTGAGGGCTTTCTTCCCTTTTGGTGGATAAGGAAGGGCTTTATCATTCCTCGTAGCTTCGATTCTTTATCGCCTCATCCTCCTATCCTTCCATCTCACAAACTTTTCTTCCTTTTTCTTAGTCGAGGTACTGACCTCCTCGACTCTCCTTTCTCTCCTCATCATCGTAATTATTTTCGTCCTCCGAAGAATTGTCACTACGCTCCTCATCGTTGCTTTCTCCGGCATGTGGTTTTCGATTTCCCCTCCCGAACTCATGGCGCCGGGAGGGGCTACTGCTTCCGACATCTTGCCGGGTCCAAACTGCTTACCACTTCTCAACGTTACTTCATTCCACTCCTCTTCTTGTCCATATTCCCACCGAGGTGTAATGGCGGTGCAAACATTCACATCGACTTTGGATTTCTCTCGGTATAACTCGGCGGTTTACCGTGATGTCCGCTGCTTGTCGGGTCCGCCATTTGACCAACTTGTCTCTCAATTGCTTTAACACTAGTAGACGAGTCTTCACCATGTCTACCATTTCATCGAATTTGTGTTGAGGACACGTGAGGTGGTATGATTGTTGTTCTCGAGTTTGATTCCACCACCTTGAGGCCTTTGGGAGTTCTCGGCGGCCTTTGATAGTTCGAGTTGAAAGAATTCGAATTTGAAGGGCCAGGTGGTAACTTGGCTTGATTGAAGTTTTGTCGTTGAAATCCTGAGTAGTTCTGGCTTTGATTGAAGTTTCGGAAGGGTTGGTTTTGATTATCCATTAAATTTACTTCTTCCGTCATCTCCGTTCCTACCGCACTCCCTGATCGGATCGTAAGGTGCGGCTCGAAGATTGGCCACCGCTTGCTTATCAATTCCATCCGAGCAACCAACGCCTTTGTATCGGGATTGCTTGCGACTACCTTCTTTCTTAACAACATTGGTCTTCTTGGGAGTCGACCACATATTGTTCTTGGCGATGGTCTCACCACTCAGAGAGCGCCTCATCACTCTCCCTAAGAAGGATCCATGAGTTTGTGGAGTCAAGATAGTCTCTATTAGGTTGAGAGACACCTCTATAAAACAGTTCCAAAGAACTCATGTCTATCATATCCGTGATTGGGGCACTTCCTCATCAACAGATTTAATCTCTCCCAAGCCTTGCCAACAGTCTCATCCTCCATCTGCTCAAACGTAGCTATTTCCCATTTCATTTCCATAATCTTGCCTGGTGAAACCCACTTAAGAGCGAAGGCTCTTTTGACATCATTCCATGTATGGAGGAATGATGTGCTAATGACTTAAACCACCGACTTGCTTCACCTTTCAAAGCAAAATGAAATAGCTTTAACTTTACGATCTCGTAATCAACACCAGGATAATGGCCCGCTTCATGATTTGTACAAATGTGGACAAGAAGTCGTGTGGATCTTCCTGAGCGATACCATGGAAAGAGCTATTTCGAACCAGAGCAACTACTCCGTTCTTTAGATCAAAGTTCACTCCTCCCATGTCGGGAGGACGAAATAGTCTATGCCCCTCGAGAAAATCTTGATTTAGATATGGAGTGTAGGGGTCCTGGTTCAACCGATTAAATTTGGTTTTGGCGGAATTGTTGAAGTTGTTGATTTATGCCGACTTCGATTCCGCATTCTTCGCAGAGCTTGCATTTGTTGAAGGAGTAAATTTAATCGAGCTTGGGGTCGAGGATTTGGAATTGGTGGATCTTGATCCGCCATTTTGTCCAAATCGAGGAGAAGCCTTCTTCTAAGGATAGATCGTTCGTGCTCGGGATCAAAGATCGAAGTCCTTCTTACTTTCGCTTGCATAAACCAAGAAAGGAGAAGGAAGAAATCAACCTTAGGGTTGATTAGAATAGGTTTAGAAAAGATTAGATGGTTTAGAGGAAGAAAAGAAAAGAGAAGGAAAGAGAAGAAAGAAAAGAAGTGATGATTGAACAGATCGAATCAAGCGCCCGGTGTTAATGGACGTTGTTCGTGAATCGAACGCTCGTTGATTGAATGAACGCTCGCTCGAGAGGATAGAATTGAGGTGGACGGGCGTTCAAGTTGTTGAACGCCTCGTCAGATACGAAAACCTAAAAACTAAGGTTACCGTAAATTAAAAACGTGATAAAAAATAAAAGCGTAAAAGACTTATGGAAATAAAATCAAACAAATCTATAATTACGGAAACAGATCTAAGCTATAAAAAAGTAAGGAAAATAATTGAAAGAAAATCAAATAAAATAAAACAAGAATAAATGTAATCCTAAAATTAAACGAAATCGAAAAGAAACCTACCTACGAAAAGTTTAAAAACAAGAAAAACACTAAGACGGTAAAAGAAAACGTGTTGAAACCTTCTAGGGCCAAAATGGAGGGGAAAACAGTGGATTTTGACTCGAAAGCGCACTGAACGGCCTGTGGCCGTTCACCCAATCGTCGGCGCCGAACGAGCTTTCCAATTGGGGTCCTGCGTTCCAAACGGACACTCGAGCCGAAAGTTACGGCCAAAATACTACTGCGTGCTAAAATGATCCTTTGACACGTAAAATTGTCCTAAATAGAATCCGACAACCGTTACCGACTCCCGCAACGGCGCCAAAAACTTGTTCGGTAAAACGAAGTTTTACAATTTATAACCGAAACACCCCAAGTATAAGGATCGTAGTATAGGGTGTTTACGGGTCGCCCTAAGCGGAGTGGAATGTTTATCGGATCAAGGAACAATTATTCTATCGATTATGTCACGACTATTAACTAAAACAAGGTGAAACTAACTAAAACCTAAACCTAAGAATTAAAAACAGAAAAGAAATAAAACAAGCGTAAAAATAAGAAAGCAGAAAAGCGGACGAGCGCTCACTAAAGTGAACGAAGCGCCTGGATACTGAAAACCTAATGGACGGGCGCCGCACGCTATTGCGACGACGGCGTCTAACTACTAACCGAACGTAAAATATATAAAAACAAAGCAGAAACTAGGGTTTATAAAACTAAAACTTAAACTAAACTTAATCTAAACGGCTTGATTAAAACAATTAAAGGAAAACACAGCAAGGCGACTAGATTCCACCTATCAACCAACAATCCAACTAGACGGTGATTAAAAAGACATAGTTTTTAGTAGTGATTTTTCACGAATTCAATTAAATATCTTCAACCAAATTCTAGGGTTTCGTTTATCTTTTTCAAGTAAACTAAACATACAATCAAACGAAATCACGAGATTGTTTCCAAACTCTTACTCAACTAATCATGCATAATCTCTTAAAACACAATTAGATGCACTACTTTGAACGAAAGAAAACTCAAATAAACGGACTTTCATAAATTTATTCAAGCATAAATTAAACATAGATCGTTTCATCAAATCTTAATTCAATAAAACTTAAGCAATATAAAAGCAGATCCAAAGTAATGAAAAACTATGAAATAAACTCACTAAACATAAGCATCGAACTCTCTAGTTGGTTTGTGTTGTTGATAGGCTTCCTCCATCAACTCACTGCAAGGCTTTTAGCCAACAATCATGTTGAAGATGATTGTTGGATTGGAGAAGTTCATCTCTATGGAATTAGGGTTCTGGTCGCAGCTTTTTGGTGTAAAATTGCGATCTCAATTATGTGGTATCAATTAGGGGGGCCGCCGCTTTATTTATAGGATTTTAAGTCGGTTATGACTAAGTCGGCAACGGACGCCTGCCTGGTCTCGTGGGACGCCCGTCTGGTGGATCTTGACTTTGCTACAGACGTCCGCCCATGCCGCGCCAAACTCTCTCGTATGTGATTTCTCTCACGGACGCTCGTCCATGAAATCAAACGCCCGCCCAGTGGACGGGATGCGACGCCGTCCGGATCGCTTTGAGGTCGGATTTCATCATCTTTATCCAATTTCTTCAAGCCAATTCAACTCTATCTCTTATAATTCAACTTGAGCTTCAATTATCCACATTATATGCACGAAAATTAACTCCTACATGAAAAATAAACAATGCAAAAATGTAATAAAATCCAAATAATAATAATTCCATTAAATCAACACTTAAAATCATCAATTTTGCATACAATCATCTTAAAATCATCTTTATTAAATAATTACACTTAAACCCTTAATTCTCATGTAAATTACGCAAATGTGGGGAAAATAATAATGAAATAACCCTTTAATAATCATATAAATATGGCCTTAACAAGGGACACCTCTTTCAATTTCACTATGTTTATTAACATGGATAGCAGTACATGACCACGAAGATTTAGATGGTTTAATTAAACCTTTTTGTAAAAGAGATTCAATTTCTTTTTTACAATGTTCTAAATATTCAGAATTCATTTGACAAGGTCGAGCCTTTGTCGTAATTTTCTTTTCATCGAAATCTTCCTTATAAGGAAGTTCAACAATATGTCGTTTTCTATCCCAAAAAGCATTAGGATGATCATTACATATTTCAATAGAAAATCTATGAAATAAATTATCAATTTTTTCTTTAAGCTTTAGATTTAAAAGCTTTTCATCTATAGAAGATGTATTAACTTCTTGTTTTAAAAAATTTAAATGTAAATTTTTATGATCTATAAGATCCTTCATTTGATTAAGAATATTTGGTATAGGTCTAGTAATAAAATCAAATTTTATTTCTTTACCTTCAAAATGTCTGTTATACCTTTAGCATTAATATTAGTTAAAGGATATAATTTTTCAATAAAAGGAGTTCCAAGTATAACTTGGCTAGTCATGTTTTTAACTAATTAAAACTTGTAGAATACAAGTATTATTTGTACAAATATAAGCTTTTGGAAGTTTAAACTTTATATCAAGTTTTTCACCACCAAAGATGACTAAGTGTCATAGTAGTATTTTCAAAATATCGTGTGGGAATTAACCCTTCTTGGATTACATTCATATCCGCACCACTATCAATTAAAGCAATTAATTCACATTTATATGAATTATTAATTAGTAAAGTAATTTTTACATACCATTTTTGAGAAAAGATAATATTTAATTTATTCAAAAAATTATCTTGTTCTAATATAGAAGATAAATCTGGTAAACTAGAACTAGGTTCAACATTAGAATTTACTTTTTGGTATTCAAGAAGTGAAATTCTGTCTTCCAGATTTTTATTAGAATTTTTTAATTTTATTATCTCCTGTTTGAGATAAGTTATTTCTTTTAAAAGTTCATATATTGTGGTTGGTTTTTCCACAGATTGTCTATCTTTTAACATTTTCAGGACATTATTCATAGAATATGGTTCCTGAGAACTTTTAATTTTCTTTAGATTCATCAAAATTGGAAGTTGATGGATCCGATTGAATATTATCAATTAACCGAGATCAAGCTCGTGGTCTTTAATTAATTTAAGAAATGCTGATTTACTTAATAGATGGACTATCCACAGGATAGAACCAAAAACTATTTATCAATTAGGTACATTTGAAAAATTAGGTTTGAAACAAATTGTTAAAACCTCAGAAGAATCTATCTCTTTAAATAATGAAGAAATGGTAATTAAATTACTTAGTGAAAAGGATATTTATCCTTATAGAAGAACACATAAATTTCATCATATTGGTTTAGTTCAAATCGCTTTTAAACCTCTTACACTGGAAAATCTTCCAGAAAGTTTTATTGCTGCCCTTAGAGATGGTAGAAATTTAGATTGGAAAAAATCTTTAATGGGTATTATACAATCAAGTCTGGCACATGGTCCAGTATATTTTGATGTATATCCTAATTTACAATTATCTCTATCTGATATTAACATTCTTGACTCTTTGACAATGAATGTTAAAACGCATGGATATAACTATGCGCTGGATCGTAAATAATTTGTATATGTTATAGGATATATTATAAACCTTTACACACATTAAATCCTATGTGTAAAATCAAAGATAAATCTTTGAATGAAACTATTTTGATTGAAACAAATTTTAGTAAGTCGAATATTACGACTTACGCGCAGATCAATTAAATGGGAGGAAATTCTCTACCGATCATTGGCAAATTGCTAATGTTGTGTACAGTAACACTCAGAATCGTCAGGATGTGACTAATATATTTCAGAGTTCAGATGGAAATATTTCTGTCATAATGAATTAACAATTGGAAAATATTCCAAGAAATATATCAAGATCATCGTCTATGAGATCTTTTATTTCTCCATTTGAAAATATTCAAATACCTTATGAACCCACTAGGGCTTCTACTTCTCAATTACGAGAAGCTGAAACTACTTCTCAAATACGAGAAAATTATGTTAAAAATTTATCCCTAGATAAAAATAATATAGTTAAAGGGATAAATGATTCAGAAGATCCTACTGAATCAGAAATGGATGCTAATTTTTAAATGGATTTTACACCAAAAATAGATTTCAGTCCAGGTTCACTGGCAAGAAATATGATTAAAAATGAATTTAAATTAGAAAGATGGAAACCATTTAGAGATCGGTTTTTTAATAATATTTCAAGTGAAGATAGAAATTACTATCAAAATGAATTTTATAGTTTTCTTGAAAAAGAAAATAAAATAATAACTTTTATTCCTTGGTTTGTTTCTATATACGTTCAGGATTATTTATGTATAATTGAACGTGATTTCAAATTAGAAGGAGGAAAATTTATGAAAGGGATATACCCTCCACAACAAGCTTTTTCAATTGAAAAAAGTGGAAAAATACTTAACTTTAATGCTTTTTCTAAATTAATTGATAATGATTCATTAACTTTTACATTAAAAGAATTAAATCAATTATTAATGAATCAAAATTATACTAATTTGTATCTTAATGTAATAGGAGAACAGATAGCAACAATTTACGAAAGAGCAGAAAGAATTTCTTCTGCTATTCAAAATTTATCAATAGATAAAAACATTAAAGATAATAATGTGAATATAGATAATATTGTTATTCAATCACATCTTCAACCTCCCCCTGAAATTAAAGATTTTATTTTAAAACCTAAAGGAGATTTAGAAAGTTTGATTGAAGAAAAATTTAAAAATTTAAAATTAAATACTCTAGACCAAGATATATCTAATACAATTGGTACTAAAGTAGTCATGATAACATTTGTTAAATTTGAATTAAATAGTCCTACTCAAAGCATAATTATTATTATAGAAGACCTTCCCCTATGGATACTCTCCATGAGGAACAAGAATATGTTATTAATAATAGCTATTCATGTAAACATATTTATGAGTGGAACCTTGATGGTTACTACTGATAAACAAATTTATAGTATGATACATAGAATGTTAATGTATAGTACTATATGTAAAACATCCGTAATTCTGATAAAAATGTTGCAAAAATGATAATTGCAGGATTTACAGGCCAACTAAAAGGTTGGTGGGATAATTATTTAAGTTTAACTGATAAAGATCATATTTTAAATACAGTTAAGCAAGAAAATAATAATGTAATTGAAAATGTAGTTTATACTTTAGTAACTACAATACTTGAACATTTCACAGGAAGAATTTCTGATAATTGTGAAAATATTCGTAGTCTATTACAAAATCTGAGATGTAAAACATTATGATTTTCGTTGGTATAAAGATACATTTCTTAATAGAGTTATGGAATTACCAGAGAGTAATAGCTCTCATTGGAAATCCAAATTTATTGATGGGTTACCTTATCTCTTTGCAGAAAAGGTTAGGAAAAATTTAAGTAAAGATTTTCTTAATATACCTTATGATGATTATACATATGGTAAATTAATAGGTACAATCATTCAAGAGGGTTTAGCCCTTTGTAATGAAATAAAATTAAATCAACAAATTAAAAGACAGAATTTATCTGAAAAATCACAATTAGGTAGATTTTGTGATCAATTTGGTATGGATATGTCATCTTCTTCAAAGACATCTTTAAAAGATAGGAAGAAAGATAAATCAGAAAAATCTTCAGATCCTTTTTATAAAGGGAAAAGGAAAAAAAGATTTTCTAAAAAGAAATTAGAAAAAAGAGAATTTAAGAAGAATAATAAAACAGATAAAACCTGTTTTAAATGTTGTAAAATTGGTCATTATGCTAATCGGTGTAAATTAAAAAAGAAAATAGACAATTTACAAAATGAAGAGTTTAAATTAAGTCTTTCAAAAATACTTCTTAATTCAGAATCAGAAAAATCTTCTTCTGATAATTCTGATGAACAATCTTTTGATAATAATTTATCAGAATTGATTAATGAATCTTTAAGTTCTTCGACCTGAGATATGTGTTGTAAATCATGTGTACAAAATATTCAATGTATTAAACATGATAAGGAAGAAGGAGAAGAATTTTATAAAATTCTTTCACAATTTAAAGATTTAGAAATAAATGTTTTAACTAACAATAATATTTTTGAATTTCTTAAATTAATTAAGACCACTCGAGCTTCGATCTCGGTTAATTGATAATATTCAATCAGATCCATCAACTTCCAATTTTGATGAATCTAAAGAAATTAAAAGTTCTCGAGAACCATATTCTATGAATAATGTCACGAAAATGTTAAAAGATAGATAAATCGTGGAAAAACCAACCACAATAAATGAACTTTTAAAAGAAATAACTTATCTCAAACAGGAGATAATAAAATTAAAAAATTCTAATAAAAATCTGGAAGACGGAATTTCACTTCTTGAATACCAAAAAGTAAATTCTAATGTTGAACCTAGTTCTAGTTTACCAGATTTATCTTCTATATTAGAACAAGATAATTTTTTTAATAAATTAAATATTATCTTTTCTCAAAAATGGTATGTAAAAATTAATTTACTAATTAATAATTCATATAAATGTGAATTAATTGCTTTAATTGATAGTAGTGCGGATATGAATGTAATCCAAGAAGGTTAATTCCCACACGATATTTTGAAAAAACTACTATGACACTTAGTCATCTTTGGTGGTGAAACACTTGATATAAAGTTTAAACTTCCAAAAGCTTATATTTGTACAAATAATACTTGTATTCCTACAAGTTTTTAATTAGTTAAAAACATGACTAGCCAAGTTATACTTGGAACTCCTTTTATTGAAAAATTATATCCTTTAACTAATATTAATGCTAAAGGTATAACAGGACATTTTGAAGGTAAAGAAATAAAATTTGATTTTAATACTAGACCTATACCAAATATTCTTAATCAAATTAAGGATCTTATAGATCATAAAAATTTACATTTAAATTTTTTTAAAACAAGAAGTTAATACATCTTCTATAGATGAAAAGCTTTTAAATCTAAAGCTTAAAGAAAAAATTGATAATTTATTTCTTAGATTTTCTATTGAAATATGTAATGATCATCCTAATGCTTTTTGGGATAGAAAACGACATATTGTTGAACTTCCTTATGATGAAGATTTCGATGAAAAGAAAATTACGAAAAAGGCTCGACCTTGTCAAATGAATTCTGAATATTTAGAACATTGTAAAAAAGAAATTGAATCTCTTTTACAAAAAGGTTTAATTAAACCATCTAAATCTTCGTGGTCATGTACTGCTTTCTATGTTAATAAACATAGTGAAATTGAAAGAGGTGTCCCTCGAATTGTTATAAATTATAAACCATTAAATAAAGTCTTAAAATGGATAAGATCACATATATTCCTAATAAAAGGATTTATTAGATAGAGTTTATAATTCTATCATATTTTCGAAATTCGATTTAAAATCTGGATATTGGCAAATTCAGATAGCTGAAAAAGACCAATATAAAACAGCTTTTAATGTTCCTTTTGAACATTACAAATGGAGAGCAATGCCATTTGGATTAAAAAAATGCTCCTTCTGAATTTCAGAAAATCATGAATGATATATTTATTCCTACAAAGTGAATTTATTATTGTTTATATTGATGATATTTTAGTATTTTCAAAAACAATTGAAAATCATTTTAAACACTTAGACATTTTTAGAAAAATTGTTATACAAAATGGGTTAGTAATTTCTAAACCTAAAATGTCATTATTTCAAACTAAGATTAGATTCTTAGGACATAATATTGAAAAATGAAATATTATTCCAATACAACGTAGTATTGAGTTTGCTTCTAATTTCCCAGACATTATTTTGGATAAAACTCAATTACAAAGATTTTTAGGTAGTTTAAATTATGTATCTCGCTTATTATAAAGATTTAGCAAAAGATCTTCGCTATCTTATATGATAGATTGAAAAAATTACCAACACCATGGTCCGATCAAGATATACTAAAATTGTTCAAACAATTAAAAGTAAAGTAGCCAATTTACCTTGTTTGATGTTAGCTAATCCTATATGGGATAAAATAATTGAAACAGATGCTTCAGACATAGGTTTCGGTGGAATTTTAAAACAAATTTGTCCAAATACAAAACAAGTATATCTTGTTAGATTTCATTCAGTAAATGGAATACAGTCAAAAGAATTACTCTGCAAGAGTAGCAAAAGAATTCTTAGCTATTGTTAAATGTGTTTTAAAATTTCAAGATGATTTATATAATAAGAAATTTTTTATCTATACAGATTGTAAATCTGCAAAATTTATGTTTAACAAAGATTTTAAACATGATGTTTTCAAACAAATGTTTGCAAGGTGGCAAGCTCATTTAGCCCTTTTGATTTTGATATTATTCATATAAAAGGTGAAGACAATAGTCTCCCGATTTCCTAACTCGTGAATATTTGCGGGAATGAGTTCTACTTCCAGGAGGAAGAGGGGTAATTTCACTCCTATCGAGGCGAGAGGTGGGCGAGGTAATATCCTTGTTCAAACATGGTAACAAAACATTGATCTCGGATAATATTTACGGATCTTCCTCAAGTCGTAATAATAATTTCGATAAATTATACCAGAATTCTGGAATATAAAAAATGAAAGGAAAGGCAAAAGCCATCGAGGAAATACCTCATATGCGAATGTGGTAATATCGGAGGAAGAAGATATAACTTCTTACCAGGAAAATGAAGGACAAGGAATTATATTCCTTATTGAATATGATGATTATATAAAAAAGAAAAATGACCCATGGTCATTAATGGAAAAATATTTGGATAATAATCCATATCCAGCAACTGCATATAAGCAGCGTTCATATTATGAAAATTTGTTAAAAGCTTCTGAATGTGAAATAACACATTTAATGGCTAATGATCAGAAGGAATATACCTTCAGTAAAATTATTATAAAAAGGATTTATCTTCCAAATGAATGGGGATTGTCTTTATTTAAAGAAAAAGAATATCTTTTTCAAGAAAAAAACATTTCTATAAAATATAATTATTGGGATTATATCCAAGCTTTTACTAATATTTTCTTATATGAAAATAAAAAGCAAAAACATACTTGGTTTGTAAAAGTATGTCCAGAAGTATATAAACATCTGGAATATATACCAAATTGGTTCCAACAATGGTGGTTATTACATGGACCTTCTATAAAAATTTTACCAGAAGAGTTCCGAGAATTATATATTCATTGGGTAGATATATCTCCCAAAATATTCGAATTGAGTAAACAAGGACATCTAATAGAATGTTACGGTTCAATGTATTTCTTTTGAATTTTTCTATTCCATGGATTTTGAAATGGTCACCTATTGTAGATATTAATGAGATAATATACCATGTAGTAAGAGAAAATATTTCTCAAAGTTTTGGACAAAATTGTCAAAGAAAGATCCACAAACTGGCAAAATATTCGGTGAAGAATTATTCCAAGAAATTAAGGCAAAAATTTGTCAAATGGAAGATTTTGAAGAAGAAAGATTAAATACGGATTGTACTCAAAGTCCGTTCCAGAGCATCTCAAGAAAATTGAAATTTAAGGGAATTATCTCTAAAAAAGAAATTTTACAATGTTATATATGTAATTGAAAAAAGATTTATTGAAGAATTTTGGTCATAAATTAGATGACTCTAAATCAGATATCTCGATGACATCTTCAACAAATATGGCAGAAGATGCACAAGACCCTAATGAAGACATTGATGATATTCATCATTTCATCAAACAATTAGAAGAAATTGACAAAGACTAAAAACGACATCAAAGAATTACATCAAGAAGTGACATCAAGATTGAAGTCGATCGACGTCATCGAAAAATAATTTACGCACTATTCATAAAAATGGCCGACATGAACAGTAAATTCACTGTTCACTTTTACTGTTTACTTTTGAATTTTTGGCAAATCATCGTAGCCATTATTTGATTTTTCTTGTTTGCTTTTGCTTTTCACTGTTTGTAATTTTGTTTTTCAGTTTCCCCTCCCCCTATATATATCAGTTATTCAGTAACGAAGGAGGTAAGCTTGAGAGCTTTCTCGCCCCTTCTTTCTTTCTCTTGTAATAAACTCTGTAGTGTGATAAATAAAATTCTACTTCTGCTGATTACAATTTAAGTTTGTAAGTTATTTTTATTTTTGTTTTGTTTAATTTTTTATTTAAATATTTCGTATTAGCCTAATGATAGGCTAAAAGAATATAAGTGTTAAAATATAATATGAAGGTTAATTTAAATACATTGTATGGTCTTATATGGGATTAAGAATGTGTATATAATGATTACGGGTTGAACAGAAAACTGGCAATTTTATATAACAAGGTTTTGATGATTTCTGGCATGAATAAAAAGCTTAGCCTTTTGTAGCCTTTTATACCCGCTTTTAGCCCAGGAGTGGCGTTTTAGGGTTTTGGCTTTTGCAATGGCTTAAGATATTTATTTGTAGACGGAAATGAATCAAGTAAAATTCCATTTTGTTATATAATTTAAGACGGTTTTCCTTATGTTTGTAAATATGCCCATTGTGATCATATCTGTATACACAGTCTTCAGTTTTAGCTATTATTAATAACATATTCTTGTTCCTCTTGGAGAGTATCCATAGGGGAAGGTCTTCTATAATAATAATTATGCTGAGTAGGACGATCAACATACTTTTTAAGTCTATTTAATTCAAATTTAACAATATCAGAGGAAGAAGATATAACTTCTTACCAGGAAAATGAAGGACAAGGAATTATATTCCTTATTGAATATGATGATTATATAAAAAAGAAAATTGACCCATGGTCATTAATGGAAAAATATTTGGATAATAGGTCGAGCCTTTGTCGTAATTTTCTTTTCATCGAAATCTTCCTCATAAGGAAGTTCAACAATATGTCGTTTTCTATCCCAAAAAGCATTAGGATGATCTGCTAAATCTTTATAACAGGCAGATACATAATTTAAACTACCTAAAAATCTTTGTAATTGAGTTTTATCCAAAATAATGTTTGGGAACTTAGAAGCAAACTCAATACTACGTTGTATTGGAATAATATTTCCTTTTCCCTGATTTCCTAACTCGTGAATATTTGCAGGAATGAGTTCTACTTCCAGAGGAAGATGGGGTAATTTCACTCCATATCGAGGCAGAGGTGGACGAGGTAATATCCTTGTTCAGCATGGTAACAAAACTGAAGACTGTGTATACAGATATGATCACAATGGGCATATTTAGAAACATAAGGAAAACCGTCTTAAATTATATAACAAAATGGAATTTTACTTGATTCATTTCCGTCTACGAATAAATATCTTAAGCCATTGCAAAAGCCAAAACCCTAAAACGCCACTCCTGGGCTAAAAGCGGGTATAAAAGGCTACAAAAGGCTAAGCTTTTATTCATGCCGTAAATCATCAAAACCTTGTTATATAAAATTGCCGCTTTCTATTCAACCCGTAATCATTATATACACATTCTAATCCCATATAAGACCATACAATGTATTTAAATTTACCTTCATATTATATTTTAACACTTATATTCTTTTAGCCTATCATTAGGCTAATACTGAAATATTTAAATAAAAATTAAACAAAACAAAAATAAAAATAATTTATAAACTTAAATTGTAATCAATGTAAGTAGAATTTTATTTATCACACTACAGAGTTTATTACAAGAGAAAGAAAGAAGGGGCGAGAAAGCTCTCAAGCTTACCTCCTTCGTTACTGAATAACTGATATATATAGGGGAGGAAATCGAAAACAAAATTACAAACAAGTTGAAAAGCAAAAAGCAAACAAGAAAATCGAATAATGGGCTCTGATTTGCCAAAAATTCAAAAGTAAACAGTAAAAGTGTACAGTGAATTTACTGTTCATGTCGGCCATTTTTATGAATAGTGCCAGAAATTATTTTCTGATGACGTCAGTGCTGACTTCAATGCTGATGTCACTGCTGATGTAATTGCTGATGTCGTTTTTTAGTCTTTGTCAATTTCTTCTAATTGTTTGATGAAATGATGAATATCATCAATGTCTTCATTAGGGTCTTGTGCATCTTCTGCCATATTTGTTGAAGATGTCATCGAGATATCTGATTTAGAGTCATCTAATTTATGACCAAAATTCTTCAATAAATCTTTTTTCAATTCTGCCATATAACATTGTAAAATTTCTTTTTTAGAGATAATTCCCTTAACTTTCAATTTTCCTGAGATGCTCTGGAACGGACTTTGAGTACAATCCATGTTTAATCTTTCTTCTTCAAAATCTTCCATTTGACAAATTTTTGCCTTAATTTCTTGGAATAATTCTTCACCGAATATTTTGCCAGTTTGTGGATCTTTCTTTGACAATTTTGTCCAAAACTTTGGGAAATATTTTCTCTTAATACATGGTATATTATCTCGTATTAATATCTACAATAGGTGACCATTTCAAAATCCATGGAATAGAAAATTTCAAAAGAAATACATTGAACCGTAACATTCTATTAGATGTCCTTGTTTACTCAATTGATATATTTTGGGAGATATATCTACCCAATTAATATATAATTTCGGAACTCTTACGGTAAAATTTTTATAGAAGGTCCATGTAATAACCACCATTGTTGGAACCAATTTGGTATATATTCCGAGATGTTTATATACTTACGGACATACTTTTACAAACCAAGTATGTTTTTGCTTTTATTTTCTTATAAGAAAATATTAGTAAAAGCTTAGATATAATCCCAATAATTATATTTTATAGAAATGTTTTTTCATGAAAAGATATTCTTTTCTTTAAATAAAGACAATCCCCATTCATTTGGAAGATAAATCCTTTTTATAATAATTTTACTGAAGGTATATTCCTTCTGATCATTAGCCATGAAATGTGTTATTTCACATTCAGAAGCTTTTAACAAATTTTCATAATATTAACGCTGCTTATATGCAGTTGCTGGATATGGATTATTATCCAAATATTTTTCCATTAATGACCATGGGTCATTTTTCTTTTTTATATAATCATCATATTCAATAAGGAATATAATTCCTTGTCCTTCATTTTCCTGGTAAGAAGTTATATCTTCTTCCTCTGATATTACCACATTCGCATATGAGGGTATTTCCTCAGGGGCTTTAGCCTTTCCTTTCATTTTTTTATATTCCAGGAATTCCTGGTATAATTTATCAGAATTATTATTCTGACTTGAGAAAGATCCAGAAATATTATCTGAGATCAATGTTTTGTTACCATACTGAACAAGGATATTACCTCGTCCACCTCTGCCTCGATAGGGAGTGAAATTACCCTCTTCCTTCCCGGAAGTAGAACTCATTCCCTGCAAATATTCACGAGTTAGGAAATCGAGGAGACTATTGTCTTCACCTTTTATATGAATAATATCAAAATCAAAGGGGCTAAATGAGCTTGCCACCTTGCAAACATTTGTTTGGAAACATCATGTTTAAAATCTCATTTAACATAAATTTAGCAGATTTACAATGTATAGATAAAAATTTCTTATTATATAAATCATCTTGAAATTTTAAAACACATTTAACAATAGCTAAGATTTCTTTTGCTATCTGAGAGTAATTCTTTGATTTGGTATTCCATTTACTGTAATGAAATCTAACAAGATATACTTGTTTTGTATTTGGACAAATTTGTTTTAAAATTCCACCGAAACCTATGTCCAAGCATCTGCTTCAATTATTTTATCCCATATAGGATTAGCTAACATCAAACAAGGTAAATTAGCTACTTTACTTTTAATTGTTTGAACAAATTTTAGTATGTTGATCGAGACCATGGTGTTGGTAATTTTTTCAATCTATCATATAAGATAAAAACATCTTTGCTAAATCTTTATAATAGCAGATACATAATTTAAACTACCTAAAAATCTTTGTAATTGAGTTTTATCCAAAATAATGTCCAGGAACTTGAAGCAAACTCAATACTACGTTGCATTGGAATAATATTTCCTTTTTCAATATTATGTCCTAAGAATCTAATCTTAGTTTGAAATAATGACATTTTAGGTTTAGAAATTACTAACCCATTTTGTATAACAATTTTTCTAAAAATGTCTAAGTGTTTAAAATGATTTTCAATTGTTTTTGAAAATACTAAAATATCATCAATATAAACAATAATAAATTCAATTGTAAGGAATAAATATATCATTCATGATTTTTCAAATTGAAGGAGCATTTTTTAATCCAAATGGCACTACTCTCCATTCGTAATGTCCAAAAGGAAAAAGCTGTTTTATAATGGTCTTTTTCAGCTATCTGAATTTGCCAATATCCAGATTTTAAATCGAATTTCGAAAATATGATAGAATTATAAAGTCTATCTAATAAATCCTTTTTATTAGGAATAGGTGATCTTATCCATTTTAAGACTTTATTTAATGGTTTATAATTTATAACCATTCGAGGGACACCTCTTTCAATTTCACTATGTTTATTAACATAGAAAGCAGTACATGACAATGAAGATTTAGATGGTTTAATTAAACCTTTTTGTAAAAGTGATTCAATTTCTTTTTGGCAATGTTCTAAATATTCAGAATTCATTTGACAAGGTCGAGCCTTTGTCGTAATTTTCTTTTCATCGAAATCTTCCTCATAAGGAAGTTCAACAATATGTCATTTTCTATCCCAAAAAGCATTAGGATGATCATTACATATTTCAATAGAAAATCTATGAAATAAATTATCAATTTTTTCTTTAAGCTTTAGATTTAAAAGCTTTTCATCTATAGAAGATGTATTAACTTCTTGTTTTAAAAAATTTAAATGTAAATTTTTATGATCTATAAGATCCTTAATTTGATTAAGAATATTTGGTATAGGTATAGTAATAAAATCAAATTTTATTTCTTTACCTTCAAAATGTCCTGTTATACCTTTAGCATTAATATTAGTTAAAGGATATAATTTTTCAATAAAAGGAGTTCCAAGTATAACTTGGCTAGTCATGTTTTTAACTAATAAAAACTTGTAGGAATACAAGTATTATTTTTACAAATATAAGCTTTTGGAAGTTTAAACTTTATATCAAGTTTTTCACCACCAAATTTGACTAAGTGTCATAGTAGTTTTTCAAAATATCGTGTGGGAATTAACCCTTCTTGGATTACATTCATATCCGCATTCACTATCAATTAAAGCAATTAATTCACATTTATATGAATTATTAATTAGTAAAGTAATTTTTACATACCATTTTGAGAAAAGATAATATTTAATTTATTCAAAAAATTATCTTGTTCTAATATAGAAGATAAATCTGGTAAAGTAGAACTAGGTTCAACATTTTAATTTACTTTTTGGTATTTAAGAAGTGAAATTCTGTCTTCCAGATTTTTATTAGAATTTTTTAATTTTATTATCTCCTGTTTGAGATAAGTTATTTCTTTTAAAAGTTCATTTATTGTGGTTGGTTTTTCCATGATTGTCTATCTTTTAACATTTTCGGACATTATTCATAGAATATGGTTCTCGAGAACTTTTAATTTCTTTAGATTCATCAAAATTGGAAGTTGATGGATCTGATTGAATATTATCAATTAACTGAGATCGAAGCTCAGGGTCGTTTATTAATTTAAGAAATTCAAAAATATTATTGTTAGTTAAAACATTTATTTCTAAATCTTTAAATTGTGAAAGAATTTTATAAAATTCTTCTCCTTCTTCCTTATCATGTTTAATACATTGAATATTTTGTACACATGATTTACAACACATATTTGTGTCAGAAGAACTTAAAGATTCATTAATCAATTCTGATAAATTATTATCAGAAGATTGTTAATCAGAATTATCAGAAGAAGATTTTTCTGATTCTGAATTAAGAAGTATTTTTGAAAGACTTAATTTTAACTCTTCATTTTGTAAATTGTCTATTTTCTTTTTTAATTTACACCGATTAGCATAATGACCAATTTTACCACATTTAAAACATGTTTTATCTGTTTTATTATTCTTCTTAAATTCTCTTTTTTCTAATTTCTTTTTAGAAAATCTTTTTTTCTTTTTCCCTTTATAAAAAGGATCTGAAGATTTTTCTGATTTATCTTTCTTCCTATCTTTTGAAGATGTCTTTGAAGAAGATGGCATATCCATACCAAATTGATCACAAAATCTACATAATTGTGATTTTTCAGATAAATTCTATCTTTTAATTTGTTGATTTAATTTTATTTCATTACAAAGGGCTAAACCCTCTTGAATGATTGTACCTATTAATTTACCATAGGTATAATCATCATAAGGTATATTAAGAAAATCTTTTCTTAAATTTTTCCTAACCTTTTCTGCAAAGAGATAAGGTAACCCATCAATAAATTTGGATTTCCAATGAGAGCTATTACTCTCTGGTAATTCCATAACTCTATTACGAAATGTATCTTTATACCAACGAAAATCTGTTAAAGTTTTACATCTTAGATTTTGTAATAGAGTACGAATATTTTCACAATTATCAGAAATTCTTCCTGTGAAATGTTAAAGTATTGTAGTTACTAAAGTATAAACTACATTTTCAATTACATTATTATTTTCTTGCTTAACTGTATTTAAAATATGATCTTTATCAGTTAAACTTAAATAATTATCCCACCAACCTTTTAGTTGGCCTTTAAATCCTGCAATTATCATTTTTGCAACATTTTTATCAGAATTACCTGATGTTTTACATATAGTACTATACATTAACATTCTATGTATCATACTATAAATTTGTTTATCAGCGTAACCATCAAGGTTCCACTCATAAATATGTTTACCTGAATAGCTATTATTAATAACATATTCTTGTTCCTCATGGAGAGTATCCATAGGGGAAGATCTTCTATAATAATAATTATGCTGAGTAGGACGATCAGCATACTTTTTAAGTCTATTTAATTCAAATTTAACAGTGTTATCATGACTACTAGTACCAATTGTATTAGATATATCTTGGTCTAGAGTATTTAATTTTAAATTTTTAAATTTTTCTTCAATCAAACTTTCTAAATCTCCTTTAGGTTTTAAAATAAAATCTTTAATTTCAGGGAGAGGTTGAAGATGTGATTGAATAACAATATTATCTATATTCACATTATTATCTTTAATGTTTTTATCTATTGATAAATTTTGAATAGCAGAAGAAATTCTTTCTGTTCTTTCAGAAATTGCTGCTATCTGTTCTCCTATTACATTAAGATACAAATTAGTATAATTTTGATTCATTAATAATTGATTTAATTCTTTTAATGTAAAAGTTAATGAATCATTATCAATTAATTTAGAAAAAGCATTAAATTTAAGTATTTTTCCACTTTTTTCTATTGAAAAAGCTTGTTGTGGAGGGTATATCCCTTTCATAAATTTTCCTCCTTCTAATTTGAAATCACGTTCAATTATACATAAATAATCCTGAACGTATATAGAAACAAACCAAGCAATAAAAGTTATTATTTTATTTTCTTTTTCAAGAAAACTATAAAATTCATTTTGATAGTAATTTCTATCTTCACTTGAAATATTATTAAAAAACCAATCTCTAAATGGTTTCCATCTTTCTAATTTAAATTCATTTTTAATTATATTTCTTGCCACTGAACCTGGACTGAAGTCTATTTTTGGTGTAAAATCCATTTAAAAATTAGCATCCATTTCTGATTCAGTAGGATCTTCTGAATCATTTATCCCTTTAACTATATTATTTTTATCTAGGGATAAATTTTTAACATAATTTTCTCGTATTTGACAAGTAGTTTCAGCTTCTCGTAATTGAGAAGTAGAAGCCCTAGTGGGTTCATAAGGTATTTGAATATTTTCAAATGGAGAAATAAAAGATCTCATAGACGATGATCTTGATATATTTCTTGGAATATTTTCCAATTGTGAATTCATTATGACAGAAATTTTTCCATCTGAACTCTGAAATATTTTAGTCACATCCTGACATATTACAGGTGTTCTAGGTACAGCATTAGCAATTTGCCAATGATCAGGTAGAGGAATTTCCTCCCATTTAATTGATCTGCGAGTCGTAATATTCGACTTACTAAAATTTGTTTCAATCGAAATAGTTTCATTCAAAGATTTATCTTTGATTTTACACATAGGATTTAATGTGTGTAAATGTTTATAATATATCCTATAACATATACAAATTATTTCTGATCCAGGAGCATAGTTATATCCATGCGTGTTAACATTCATTGTCAAAGAGTCAAGAATGTTAATATCAGATAGAGATAATTGTAAATTAGGATATACATCACAATATCTTTGGACCATGTATGAGACTTGATATATATATATATATATATATATATATATATATATATATATATATATATATATATATAATGTGCGTCTCAAATTTGTGTGTTTGACACACGTGAATACAAATTGACCATGTTTGAATAATTGGATATGAATAGATTTGTATGTGTTATATATTTGTGATATATATAGATTTGTAAATTGATTTATGGTAATAAGATAAATATAGTCAATATAAGATATTGACAATATATTGAAATATTTAATATAGGATATTGAATATTAATGAGATAAATCAATCAAATATATATTTTTTATTTTACTAGTAAAATGTTTTCTTCCTCTCCACTCTAATAGATGGCGCCACATACACTATAAATATAGTGTGGGTGTCAAGCTCTTTTGTACAACACAATTCCAAGAGCTAATAATTTTTGTGAAAAATAGAGAGCTTTTTAGAGAGAGTTTTGAGAGAGAGAAAATGTCGGTCTAGCAACCGGGTTTTTCTAGTAGCAATCCAATGGTGGATTCCGGCGGGTTGTTCGTGTGGACTAGCTTGGGCGGCTCCGTGCATCGCTACTCTCCTTAGACAGTCAAAGCGTCGATCTTTTAGATCAAGCAAGGTAACACCGTCTACTAGCTTATTTGTTTATTGCTTAAACAAAGTCGATCTTGGGTCAATAGGAAATAAATTTTAAATTCCGCTGCGTTCCCGCGTAGATTTCCTAACAGTGGTATCGGAGCGAGCTTCGAGATTAAGCAATAAGCATGTTAATTTGCGTAGTTAATTTTATCGTTTAAATCACGTAATTAAAAGATGAAAGATTTTTGATTCGCAAAATGATACACGAAAAGAAAAAAATAGAAAAAAGGGGATCCGGTGGTGCTCGGCCGACTGGCGGCGGCACCACCATCGGCGGCCGGTCGGCGGCGGCGGCGAGGGGTAACCTGCTTCCGGCGTCGGTTGACTGGTCAAAGGTGGTGGATCCTTAAATTTTGTTTTGTGTATTTTGTGATCAATATGGTTCATAGTTGTGATTGGTAATTCCTCTTTTGTTTAGTTGTGTCATGTGGCTAACCAATGGTTCAAATAGTTTGGGCCATTGGGATGTCATATGACATTAAAATAATAATGGCATTTCCAAAATTTGTTTGGAATAGGCCTAGACCCTTTCCAAATATTTGATTTGGGAAAAGGCTAGGCCAAGGCCACTTCCAAAATTTTGATTTTTGATTGTGGCCAGGTATATTCACCAAAATTTTGGTCTTTCAAATTTTGTTTGGAATAGGCCTTGGCCATTTTCAAAATTTTGATTTTAGAAGGGTTAAGGTGATGCCTTTTGGTTTAGAAACCAAAGGCATCCTTTGATTATGAATCAAAAGGAAAAAACAAAAGAGACCTAATTTTAATTTTGATTTATTTTTAGAATAGTTCCAATTAATTAAAATTAAAATTGAAATCGGTTTAAAATTAATCGTTAATTTTATTTCGATTGAAATCATTTAATTAATTAAATGTTAATTAGTTAATTGATTGGATAAAATTATTTAATAGATTAAACGTTAATTGATTAATTAAGACGCAAGTAGTTAAATTTTAATTTTATCTTTTTCATAAGATGTTATTGTATGGATTAGATATAGTAGATATAATATGAATATATGGTCCCCGATTGATCATGGACTCGACCGATAGAATATATGTGAGTGATTTAATTTTTCTGTTGGTTTAAAAATTGTCCTAGGCCGTTATTAAGAACGTGACCTAGTTTATTTTCTGTATTTATCCCATTCCCGTTAGCTCCCCCCGTTTGCGGCTGGTGTATTTATTTTATTAGATAGAATTAAATGTAACAAGAATGGAGCAGAAGATGGAGACCAAAGAAAAATGAATAAAGATCTCATTGGATTAAAGATCCTATTGGCGGTTGCAGCTACCCTTAGATTGTGACCTGCGGTTTCGTCAGTTTGTATTCGAAATCGCACCTAGGAAAAATCCATGATCATACCGGTTACTTTACGCATTTATTTATTTTGTGCTCGTATTTATTTTTTATGATACGATAAATGCATAACTAGGCACGATCTAGATGAATGTGTAGGATGTATGTCTATAGAGATAGATATACTTGATGAGACCATAATTAAAATTAATTAAGTGAATTAATTTACATAAATACTTCCACCACAAAAGAATCAAGTCGCAATTGCCTCCCTATGTTATAATGACGGTGAAGAGCCCTTGTTCGGATCCAACTCATCAGCCAAAGCAGGGGATTGACCTACCTCGGGTATATCGTCATTATCGAGATATGATCGTATGAGATCTCACGAATATTGGGGTTATGACTTGACTAAGAATTCTCTCGGCCACCAGCCAAAGCGGGGTCGTTTGGATTTTAGAGGCAAGGGTTTGACTATTTCATAAGATGAAAATTGTCAAAGAGTTGACTAGTCAAACAACAAGAGTCGTATAAGATACGATTGACAAAGAGTTGTCTACCTATTAGGCTATTTTCGGCCCACCAGCCAAAGCTGGGGTCACGGTGTTTAGTGGGATCTTGTCCACTAAAGAAATTAATAATTCTTGAAAGTTAATTGGAGTAGTTGACTAGTGGGAGCTAAATCATAATCCAAAAGACCATTTTTGATTTTGCATGTATAAACAACACTCTTTTATTTTCATTTTTATGTTTTAGTTTTAGCAAACTTTATATTTATGTTTTATTCTCGATTAGTAAAACCAAATTATGATTGTTGCCTTTTGAGAAACGTTCTCGAATATGGTTAAGTAATTTTAATCCTTTTAAACTAAGCAATGACGTGAGCAATCCCGTTATAGTAGTTGGAGACAAGGAGACTACATATTCAATGCAGTGCTCCAAGACTTTAATTATTACGTAAAAGCGAAGCTCATGATATTGGATACGATCCAATATGATCATTCGATCATAAGATGACAATTAATTCAAACGTTGAATGAGAATGGCGAAGATCGAATTTTGGAAATGTTGTTTTCAAAATTGTAAGATTTAAGTATTGACTTAATTCTTTAATCATTGCTTAAAGGTTAATTGAATAGTTAATGTTTTGAATTCGATTTAAAAGGTTAAATAAACTATTTAATAAACTTTACATTTTCTTTATGGAAGGAAATCAAAGAAATAACTCTTGTGATCTTTCTTAAGTCTTATGAAGACCACACTAAGAATTATTTACAAGTGCTTAAAGGATTAAAAAGGAAAGTTAGGGCATGTGCTTAAATAGAGAACTTATTGAAGTTTCTATTCTAAGCAAGTGGGTTGAGATAAATCTATCTAAGTTCAAAGTCGACTCTAAGATATATGATATCTTACGAGTGTGATTAAGTTAGAAGGATTGAATCGGAATACACAAAGATACGCGAGAGTGAAGCAAACGTTGCGACATTTTCGGTTTTGTATTCTGAATCTAGTAAACTGGTAAGGGAACTAAATAATTGTTATAATGTTCCGGTTCTTATAAAGAACATACTTTCAGTTATCCGTTAGGATTTAATGGACAAATTCAATTGTAAAGAATAAATGTTATTCCGATAAAGTTGAAAGGTCATTGAATCTAACATACTAGATCGATGCCACTTATAGTTGATATATGTGATGAAATCTCAACTAAATGATTATATGGCTGTTATCCTTAATATTTGATGGTCGTTCTAGGCATAGTCTCTATGGAGGGGAATCGTGTGATCAGATGTCATTCTGATGACATCTGAACAATATGGTTATGAATCATGTGGGTAATACGTATCTTGTCTAAAGATGACTGAAATTGCCTTTTATGAAAAGGTTATTAAAATCTAGAAATTTGTCCAAAGCCTAAGCATACCGATGTTTGTTGGCTCATGACAATTAATGCCACAAATAATTGTTTATTAATCTCTATGACTAATTTTTGGAAATAGTCAAATGTACTCAGTGAAGTACAACAATTCGGAAAGCCCAAAAATTCGAGCTAGTACGAATATGAGATTGATGAGTCATCTAGGAATTAATCTTCAATTGGATTGGAGTAATTAATACCTGAAGGGTGTTTCAGAAGTTGTCTGAAATAGAATCAGATTCTCCCTTGAAAGATACCATCTTTGGGGTACGCAATTAGATTGTGAAGCAAGCCATGCGAAGTATCCCTAGAATGGAAACAACACTTTATACGATAAAAGTGTTGTTTCCTAGAATGGAAACAACACTTTATACGATAAAAGTGTGAAGCAAGCCATGCGAAGTATCCCTTACCCGATTCGGAATAATGCCCTTATACTTAACTGAGTTCCAAAGAATAAAGGTTGAATAAATTCCATATTAGATATGGAAGAGGATAATGTCGAATCTATCTTAACCGATGATTTGAAGTTGTCATAGGCAAAGTCAGAAAGGCTTGGAGCCTAGTACGACATATGCAACTTTTTGGAATATCTTAGCAAGTACGCTAGATATTATTTGCTTGTCCGCGGAGTGTAATGTTTGTCTCCAAACATGTTGTCTTCTAGAGGAAGTGTTTCTTCCAAAAGAAACAGTGGGAGTAAGTTAGAACTCAAAAGAGTTTGAGAACCACAAAGATATATTCAACCATTGGAACATGAGCAGACACCACATAGCGATGAGGTGTGAAACACTACTCAGTGCATACAAAAGTTCTGTAAGTCTGTGGATAACCTCAAACCTGAAAGGGCTGCCGGTATGTTCATCTTGAAGAATGAATATCTCACGACTTATGAATGAATGTTTGAAAGGCAAGATTGAGAGATATGACCAGGAGCCATATGATCTGATTTAGACTCCATCAGTGACAACCAGGTTGTGAACCTAGTCTGTCTTACCTAGAGGGAATATCCCTGAAAGGTTGACATGGATGGTAATATGATTACCATAAGGCTATAGTGACGGCTAAAGGGTACGGGGTATAAACCTTGTAATTAACTTTATGCTCTCAACTAAGCCCAGTTCTATTCAGACTATGCTTGTTATAGCTTCGTATCATGACTATATGATAGTGTTGAAGACGTTGGGCATAAACCCCGATGTTCACAGACGATAACATGATATGTGAGCTCATGAGATCCATTTATGGACTCAAACAAGTTTCTCTAGACGATTTCTTTGTTTTGTAATCAAAGGAGTTTGATTTAGTCAAAAGAAGGGATATGCCCATGTGCAAGATGGATAGTGGGAGCGTGTTACGATTTTTGAGTAAGTTATTGGATATCTCTCTCAAGAGTTATCACCCCATGTCATAGTCAATTAATGTTTGGTAGTTCAAGATTTTTATGAAAGCACTTGGATTGGCAGTTCTTAATTTTGGAAATAAGAATCTATGGTGATAGATTTAATTGCTGATAGATTATAGTTTACCTATATAGATGTGATGCTAAAAGAGTTTTTCATAGATCGCGACAGGGGATACTACTAGCCGGTATTCTCAAGATCTATCTATGTTAGGACGTTAGTCCTAAAGATAAGGTGAAAGATGATGCTTATGAAAGGTTTCCTTTGCTACTGCGATAAGAACCATCATAAAATTAGTGTTAGATGTTCATAGTCCATGAAGAGTCATGAGCAAGTATGAAAGAAAATCTGGTAAATGTCGGGAATATCCTTAAACAAGTTTAGGAAGAGTTCCTAGTTTATTGAAACTTGGAAATAAATAAACATAGATATACAGACATATATCCTGAGTCTTATGAAGGCGAGTGGGAGCTACAGTTTGGGTTTGCAGTCACTTGGATTAAGTGATACAGTGAGTTGGAAATGTTCTTGGCTATGGGTCACTATAAATTCTACAACTAGGCCAAAACACAGTAATGCCTTGGAGGCACAGCGGGAGCAGTACATGGATCTAGAAGGTTCATTCCTGAACCTTGTACGGTTCTTCCACCTTTTCTATATAGCTGATATAGTAAGTGGATTCTTTGCTTGAAGCATGGACCAGGGTCTCGTCAGAGATTCAAGTGTGTGTTGAGGCTGTTTTTTTGACTTGATCATTTGGAGCATGGTATGAATATAGTTTGAGTCCCCATGGATTGCGATCCGTTCATGGCTAGGGCTGGTTGCGAGTATTGCATGAGATTCTTGTGTTTCAACTTGGTCTTGTGTGTGCGAGTGATTGGTTTTAGGCCAAGTGGGAGATTGTTGGAACAATGTCCTAAACCCAATCGGGTTTGACCGGATCCGACCGGATCGGATCATTTATACTATTTCTTTGTGTTTATACATATATTAAATGATTTTTCTATTGTCATATATATGTTCTTTTAAAGAACCAATTATGAATTTTTATATGATAACGTCCTTAGTACTAAACTGTGATAGAGAAACCATGATGGGCGATTATGGTTGATGAGATCTCTAATCACTTTAATAAGTTTGATACTTAAATGTCTCTAGGCTGATGTACTATTAAACGGGACATTGATAGTACGAATAGACTAGCACGTATTATATGTCTTTTGTCTTTAAGGGCAGGGATAGATCTCGTCTATCGAAGTGTAGAGACACTTGGACTGTACGTGGACGTGTATTAGAGAATGCGTACGCTAGACTGGCCCACTTACACTGTTATGTGTCACACAATGTGGCGGTTGTGTAATTATCCTTAGGACCGGAGTCTACATGGCATCACGGTGTGGATTGTCATGCTTTGACACTATTGAGGTTTCCCTTAGCCACGGGGCGATCATGCGGTAGTGATTGGATGTGATACTGAAGTATCGCAGAGTATACATGTTTGGTAAATCTGGAAATCGCGCACACTATCGTAGGGTGAATATCCGAAATGGCCTTCTAATAAGGAATGTCTTACTCTCGTGAATCTTTGCAAAGTAGAAGTAAGTGAGTTACTTCGAGAGAGCATGATATCCAGATTATAAGATACGGTCGTTGATGTTTTGACACTTGACTAACGACCGTATGGATATTATTACAGTAATAGGATTGTAAGTTACACGGTAACTGTTTCTCATGAAAGGTAGTAGGTATTGCATTTGACTCTTCCGATGATTGGGGGTCATGGTGTGTTGCTAGACGCTATCCCGTGATCGTTAGGCATGCAGGACATTTTCGTTATTTGCACTTTGTGTCTACGGCCAACATATTCGGAAGCCTATCGGGTCACACACATATGAACATCTAGCCGGATTAAAATGTGGTTAGAGTTGATAACAAAAGAAGGAAAAAAATTATCTCATACTATAAAGGTTATAGTGGTAAATTAATATGGTGGTATTTATATATTATGAATAAATATAATACAAGATATTAATTATGTTGATTAATTAAATATATGTATTTTGATACATATGGGGCGCATATAATAGTATATTAAGATAAACTTGGATTGTGTAATTTAATTAATAGTATTACCAAATATTAATATAAGATATTGATATATATATATATATATATATATATATATATATATATATATATATATATATATATATATACTTCTAAAATAGTGCATCAAATTTGTGTGTTTTTCACACACGTGAATACAAGTTGACCATGTTTGAATATTTGGATATTAATAGATTTATATGTATATATATATATATATATATATATATATATATATATATAATACATGTCAAATTGATTTACACGTAATAAGATAAATATAGTATTTGGAATATAAGATATTGACAATATATTATATATATATATTTAATATAAGATATTGAATATTAATGAGATAAATCAATCAATATAAATATATATTTTTCTTATTTTAATAGTAAAATATTTTCTTACCTCTTCCACTCTAATAATAGATGGCGCCACATACACTATAAATATAGTGTTGGGTGTCAAGCTCTTTTGTACAAAACAATTCCAAGAGCTAATAGTTCGTGTGAAAAATAAAGAGCTTCTTAGAGAGAGTTTTGAGAGAGAGAAAAGGTCGGTCTAGCAACCGGGTTTTTCTAGTAGCAATCCAATGGTGGATTCCGGTGGGCTAATCGTGTGGACTAGCGGTAGAGGCCGAACGCATGGGCGGCTCCGTGCATCGCTACTCTCCTTAGACGGTCAAAGCGTCGATCTTAGATCATGCAAGGTGACACCGTCTACTAGCTTATTTGTTTATTGCTTAAACGAAGTCGATCTTGGGTCGATAGGAAATAAATTTTAAATTCCGCTGCGTTCCCGCATAGATTTCCTAACACATTGATTTTAGAAAATTAAACGAAGCCACCCTAAAATATCATTTCATACTCCCGTTTATCGATCAAATGTTGGAAAGGATAAGCGGTCACACATATTATTGTTTTTTGGATGGGAAGTCAGGGTGCTACTAGATCCATATAGCACCAGAAGATAGGGAGAAGAAAACTTGTACATGTCCGTATGGAACTTTCGCACACAATATGGTGCCCTTTGGAATCTGTAATGCGCTTGCCACATTCCAAAGGTGCATGATGTTTTTTGTGTGGACATTGTCGAGGACTTCCAGAAGATCTTTATGGATGGATTTTCCATCTTTGGAGATAATTTTGATGACTGATTAAGGAATTTGAGCAAGGTATTGAAGATATGTGAGGAAACCAACCTTTTACTTAATTGGGATAAGTGCCAGTTCATTGTAACTGAAGGTATAGTGTTGGGACATAAGATTTAAAAGAAAGTAATGGAGGTTGATAAGGCAAAGATCGAGGTAATAGAGAAACTTCCGCCGCCTACTAACTTGAAAACACAGCGAGCCTTCTTAGGTCATGCAGATACTATAGGTGGTTCATTAAGGATTTCTCTAAGATATTGTGACCTCTGACTGAGATATAAGCAAAAGACGTTCCTTTTATCTTTAGTGAAGAATATAAGCCAGCATTTGAGACTTCGAAGCAAATGTTGATCTCGGGTCCTATTCTTGTAGCCCCAGATTGGAACCTCCTATTTGAGCTAATGTGCGACGCTAGTGACACTGTGGTTGGAGGAGCTCTAGGCCAGCGGACTGACAAAATCTTCAGGCCTATCTATTATTCAGGACACACCATGAATGCTGTGTTGAAATGGTGTCCTAAATCCAATTGGGTTGGACCGGATCCGACCGGGTCGGGTCATTTACAGTCTATTTAGTTCATGTAATAACTTCATTATGATTAATAAAAGCACTTTGTTATTATATATCTTGTTTATCTTCATGTTATTGAATATATATATATATATATATATATATATATATATTTATATATATATTTAGTATATATAATATATTCATTATGATTAATAAAAGCACTTTGTTATTATATATCTTGTTTATCTTCATGTTATTGAATATATATATATATAAAAGCACTTTGTTATTATATATCTTGTTTATCTTCATGTTATATATATATAAAAGCACTTTGTTATTATATATCTTGTTTATCTTCATGTTATTGAATATATATATATATATATATATATATACATATATATATATATATATTACATGAACTAAATAGACTGTAAATGACCTGACCCGGTCGGTATATATTTATAGTAACGTCCTTTGTATTAAACTGTGATAGTGAAACCGTAATACTGATTTTGGTTAATGAGATTTCTATTCACTTTGATAAGTTTGATACTTAAATCTCTCTTGTCGTATGTACTCTCAAACGGGACATTGATAGCACGTATTGGATGTCTTCTATCTAATTGAAGATAGGGATATATCTCGTCTATCTAAGTGTAGAGACACTTGGACTGTACGTGGACATGTATTAGAGAATGCGTAAGCTAGACTGGCTCGCTTACATTAAGTGTCATAGTATATGGCAGTTGTGTAATTATCCTGAGACCGTAGTCTTCATGGAATCATGGTGTGGATTGTCATGCTTTGACACTATTGAGGTTTCCCTTAGCCATGAGGCGATAATGCGGTAGTGCTCGGGTGTGATGTTGAAGCATGCGTAGGATACATGTTTGTTCGTCCGGAAATAGCGTCTCTTATGATTAGGAGTAAATATCCGAAATGGCCTTCTTATAAGGAATGTCTAGCTCTTGTGAATCTTTGTAAAGTGGGAGTAAATGAGTTATTCAGAGACAGCATGATATCCAGATTATAAGATACGATCGTTGATGTACTAACACTCGAGAAACGATCGTATGGATATTATTACCGCAATAGGATTCTATTTACACGGTAACTGTTTCACATGAAAGGTAGTAGTCATTGCTTTTGACTCTTCCGATGATTGGGGGTCACGGTGTGTTGCTAGACGCTATTCCGTGATCGTTAGGTATGAAGGGCATTTTTGTAATTTGCACTTTATGTCTATGGCCAATATATTCGGAAGCCTATTGGATCACACACATAAGAACATCTAGCCGGATTAAAATGTGGTTATAGTGATAACCAAATAAGGAACGTTTATCTCGCCAGTAAAGTGTTACAGTGATTAAATTAATATGATGATATTTATTTATTATGAATAAATTAAATACAAGATAATAAATATATTGATTAATTAAAGAATATTTCGGATGCCAATTTTGGCACATGGGGCGCAGGACATAGCGTATGAGATACACTTGGATTGTGCGATTGAATTAATGAGATTATCATATATTAATATTGGATATTAATGGATTTGTGAAAAATAGATTTATTGTAGTAAGATAAAGATAGGTAATATTAGATATTGACAATATATTGGATTTATTTAATATAAGATATTAAATTAAATGAGATAAATCAATCAAAGTTATTTTCCTTATTTTACTACTAATAGGTTTTCTTTCTAATCAATCTACTAGGAAGCTTCTCTCAATCAGATTGGGACAATGGGACGCCACTTTCTCCTATAAAAGAAAGGGGTTGGCTAGCTCTTTTGTAAATCACAATTACAAGAGTTCATAATTTTTGTGAAAAACTGAGAGCTTCTTAGAGAGGATTTTATAGAGAGAGAAAAGGCCGATCTAGCAACCAGATTTTTCTAGTAGCAGTTCGAGGAGGATTCCGGCGAGGTGCTCGTATGGATATTGATAGAGGCCGGACACGTTGACGGCTCGGGCGCACTACTACTCTCCATTGACGGTCAAAGCGCCAATATATTAGGTCAAGCAAGGTAATCACCGTCAACTATTTAACTTGTTTATTGTATTAAACGAAGTAGATCTTGGGATAAGAAATCAAAAATTTAAATTCCGCTGCGTTAAACTAGTTGATTTCCTAACAGTGGTAGCAGAGCGAACTTCGAACTATGCAATAAGCACTAATTAAATTGCATAGTAATTAATCGATATATGCAAGATCTAGATTCGTAAAACGAGAAACAAAAAAAAAATTCGGATATGGAGCTTGTTAATGGCTAAATTATAGTGATTTTTATATATATTTTCTATATCAATTTCCCCTACATTCGTATGATTTTCATAGATTTTGAGCTATATATGTAAATATTGAGTAAATGGTGTTTTTAATAGTAAAATATGAAAACTTATCGATTTATATGCTTATTTGGTGATTTTAAGTTGTTTTGGAATCGTGTTACGTTTTGGTATGTTTTCGATGTGTGTAGATACATATCTTTAACTTGGAAAGGATTTAGAAGAGTCTAAATTGAATTTGAAGTGTTGATAAAGAGATAGAGATGATACAAGATGGATAAAGATGGAAGAATCAGGATAATTATCAAGAAATCGAAGTCCATCAAGACGCGGCGTCCGGATGGCGTCCAAAGTGAGCAGGCGTTTGATAAAGCAAACCCGGCATCGAATCGTAATTCACATTCGAGAGAGTTGAGGCGCTCATCAAACTAGCGCCCGATCTCCGTCCACGCATTCGGACGGGCGCCCAATTTGACAAACGGCGTCCACCGCCGTTTCTTTTAAAACCGACTTAGGTTCTTCCAGCAACCGCCTCGATTTTCTATTTAAAGCACAAAGAGCCCCAAACCCTAATTCATTGAGAAATTTCTTCACATCAAAAGAGAGGCCGACAGCGTCTGGCCTTGGAGAGTTCGAAGGCGGTCACCCGAGCCTTGTGCTCGGGAGTGAACCGAGGTTAGATTAGAGTAGTTTAGTTGCTTTTCGTTTTCGTTCTTGGATCAATTCATGTATGAGACTATGTGAGTTCTTCTTGATTTATTCAATTCAGTTTTTCTTCATGAGTTTAGTTCTTTTTGTATCTTTCTTTGTGCTTATGAGGCCATGAGAATAGATTGAAAGATCTGTTTTCTATTGATGTTTATAATACGGAAGTTGCATAAACCTTAGATCATCATAGAAAGATAGGGTTTTTAGCCGTTGATTATGTGACAAATTAATTGGTTAGATTCTAGGTTGTTAGTTTCGATTATACGAGAGTAACTTGAATCTACGCCCGTCGTTTTGTTTGGTAAATCAGTCTCAACACTCGAAAGATGAGAGATAGATAATTGAATTCGCTACGGAAGTAGGAGTTCATAGCTTGAGAGATAAGTTCACTAAGAGATTAGGGATTTGTGTCTCGTGAAAGGGTGAAACCACAAACTGAATTAAAATCATGAGATAACTAGAATTGAGATCACTAGGCTTGTTCAATGTTTGACCCCATGTCTTTAGGTTAGATTGTTTGTTTTTGTTTCTTTAGTTTAGATTGTTTTTATGTTTCTTAGGTTAGATTTATCTTGATTGTTCTTTTCTGTTTTTATGTTTTGTTCTTTCGTTTCTTTTGTTTATTCATTCTTTGAGTAACAATTGGTAGGATTAGTGAAATTAGATTCAACATCCCAATTCCCTGAGGATCGATACCCGTACTTATCCAACTTTACTAGCAACTACCCGGTATTCGGCCGGTTAGGAGGTAGTTTTGCATGGTAGTATAGGTTTATAAATTTTCTTTTGTTTTAATGATGCAAAATCTCCCCAACAAAAGACAAGATGGATAAAGATGGAAGAATCAGGATAATTATCAAGAAATCAAAAGTCCATCAAGATGGACGGCGTCGGATGGCGTCCAAAGTGAGCGGGCGTTTGATAAAGCAAACCAGCGTCGAATCGTAATTCACATTCGAGAGAGTTGAGGCGCTCATCAAACTAGCATCCGATCTCCGTCCACGCGATTGCGGACGGGCGTCCATTTGACAAGCGAGCGTCCACCGCCGTTTTCTTTGAAACCGACTTAGATTCTTGTAGCAACCGCCTGGTTTTCTATTTAAAAAGCACAGCAGCCCCAAACCTAATTCATTCAAAAATTTCTTCACATCAAAGAGGGCCGGCAGCAGCGTCGTGAGAGAGTTGAAGGCCGGTCACCCGAGCCTTGTGCTCGGGTGAACCGAGGTTAGATTAGGAGTAGTTTAGATGCTTTTCGTTTTCGTTCTTGGATCAATTCATGTATGAGACTATGTGAGTTCTTCTTGATTTATTCAATTCAGTTTTTCTTCATGAGTTTAGTTCTTTTTGTATCTTTCTTTGTGCTTATGAGGCCATGAGAATAGATTGAAAGATCTGTTTTCTATTGATGTTTATAATACGGAAGTTGCATAAACCTTAGATCATCATAGAAAGATAGGGTTTTTAGCCGTTGATTATGTGACAAATTAATTGGTTAGATTCCTAGGTTGTTAGTTTCGATTATACGAGAGTAACTTGAATCTACACCCGTCGTTTTGTTTGGTAAATCAGTCTCAACACTCGAAAGATGAGAGATAGATAATTGAATTTCTCACAGTAGGAGTTCATAGCTTGAGAGATAAGTTCACTAAGAGATTAGGGATTTGTGTCTCGTGAAAGGGTGAAACCACAAACTGAATTAAAATCATGAGATAACTAGAATTGAGATCACTAGGCTTGTTCAATGTTTGACCCCATGTCTTTAGGTTAGATTGTTTGTTTTTGTTTCTTTAGTTTAGATTGTTTTTATGTTTCTTAGGTTAGATTTATCTTGATTGTTCTTTTCTGTTTTTTATGTTTTGTTCTTTCGTTTCTTTTGTTTATTCGTTCTTTGAGTAACAATTGGTAGGATTAGTGAAATTAGATTCAACATCCCAATTCCCTGAGGATCGATACCCGTACTTATCCAACTTTACTAGCAACTACCCGGTATTCGGCCGGTTAGGAGGTAGTTTTGCATGGTAGTATAGGTTTTATAAATTTTCTTTTGTTTTAATGATGCAAAATCTCCCCAACAAAAGTGGCGCCGTTGCCGGGGAATAGGTGTCATGTTGAATCGATCTTGTTATTTCTCGATTTTGTTACGTTTATTTTTCGTTTTAATAAAAGTAGCGTTTACCAAATCTAGAGTTTTATTTTGCCGTGTTTGATGACCATAAGGTTAAGAATGTGCAAAAGTTTTTACTCGATTTGTTTTAAGCGTGAAGTATGTGTTTATGTGTTTTACGATCTAACCTCTTTGTGCTTTAATTGAAAGTGGCTCTTGTGATACGTGTTAATATGTGTTTTAAGTTTTTAGGGTTTGTCTGCGTTTTCCTACTCTGCTTTGTGTATTCGTTGTATGGGCGGCGTTGGGTAAGTGAGCGCCCGTCCGATTCATATCTGCGGTGAGCGTCCGTTTGACTTGTCGAACGCAGCGTCGAGGCTAAAAATCCAGGTGAGCGCCCGTCACGCTTTGTTGAGCGCACGTCCAGGTTCCGAAATTCCTCTTAACTTGATTTTTAATGCTTTATTTGATATGGATACTTTAATTTGAGCTTACGTGGCTAATTGTTTTACGTAGATGATCGAACTTGCATGTTTACATCTTTCCATCTACGAATCCATGTTAAATAAGCGCTTAACTTTTATATACATGATTCATCTAGGCATGTTATAGTTACTGTCGGTTCTCGTATGCTATAACTGGTCTTCGTGTTAATTAGTAGTTAATGTCGGTTTCCGTATGCTACATATCGCTGTGATGAATCTTGTGAGCTTTGAGACTTATGTGCTTCCTTGTTATTTTTATAACTCATTTGGGTAGTAACTGTCCATTTTCCGTTGCTACGATGGAAACCTTATGAGTTATATCTGTTTAGTATAGCTAACTGTTGGTTTCCATAATGCTATCACCCTTTGACGAGTCTTAAAGCGCGTCTACACTGCATGTAATGAACAGTACTGTCGTTTATCGTAACCTGTCATTATTTGGTAGACGTTTATTATATACATGTCGTATTGCTAATTAGTGGGCTAGTTTTCTTTCTTTTATTTTCTTTTATTTTTGCATATCATTCAGATGCATATCATTTAGCTGCATATCATCTAGTTGCATTGTTTTTCTATTTTTCTTCTATTTTTCTTGAGCGTAGTTAACTGTCGGTTTCCGTAATACTACCTCGTTTTTATTTTATTTTTAGGATTGCATGTCATGTAATTTGCATTATAGTATATAAACATGTAGTTGCACCTAGCCTACTATTTTGTAATATTTCATGTATATGTATTCCATCTTTATATGAGCTTAAATTTGAAATATCTCTATATCTCCTTTTCCATGTGCTTTATATATGTAATCTTTTCTTTTTTCCCGTAGACTCTTTTGCAACTTGATCAAGTCTGCAGGATATTTTTGATAGCTATTGTGCACTTTCATGATGAATCAGGTTTACTGTGATGCTCCATAGTCTCTTGAGCTATCACGGCAGATTTTAGTTTTACCAATTTTTCCGAATTGCAAGCATCCAATCACTAAGTTCTCTATTTGTATTATTTACGTATAACTTGAGGACAAGTTGCAATCTAAGTGTGGGGAAGGGATAGATGATTTATGTGTCTACTTTCGTTTGCTCATATTTTTAGTATTTCTATGAAAAGTGCTTAATTTTCAAATTTTTGTTATATCCCGAGTAGACAAAGGCATATCTTTGCTTGAGTTTATATCATTTTTGCTATATATTCGTATATTTAGTAATTTTAGTTGTTTCACCCGACACTCTTTTCACATGCCATAGTAAATGATGAGCTAAATGTTGAAAGCCTACCCCATTTTAGTTGGAGATTTTTGATGATTATAGCATGTTTCTTTGCTTATGTACAATTCTTGAAAAGTTTAGTAGTTTGTATTTAGAGTTAAAGTATGACATCTTTGTGAATATCTGTAAGTTTGAATGTGATAAGTGAAGCGTGGTTAAGTCTTTGCAATAGTAATAAATTGTTTACTTGAGGTGTTATGCTCGATTGGTGCGTGCTACTTAGAAAATAATCTTTTCACACATGACCTGAAATCTCTAAGTAAACATAATTGTAATTGTGTGTGTCGGAAGTGGTTTATGATTTGGGTGAGGTAGGGTGTACCACGTATGTCCTATTCCACTATGATGACCAAAAGCTCATGATGATCAGTTTATAGTTGCCTTATGATTGGAGTAAGGTAGGGGATTATCTGAAATGTCCTATTACGCTATGAGGCAAAAGCTTATTACGATGTGTGTTAGAAAAGTGTGAAAAAGTAAAAATATTGAAATATATTATTATGAATAAGTAAGGACTTAGTTATCGTTAATCTTATACCCAGTATAAATGAAGGATATGTTGTAGGGATTATCCTCTGAGTGCATGAAATGTTTTAGATATTCTCTACTATTTCTTTTTGGGATATGTATGTTTTGTAAAGTGCCTGTTATAATTTTTGAATATTTCTAACTTAGATGGGAAACCGGGCTAGTTTTGGTTTGAATAACTTTAAAATTGTGGAACTTAGTGGAAGTTTATTATGGCTATGCACACACTACACGGGTGAACTTCTAAGTTATTGAATATACTTTATATTTGTGTAGATGTTTATTTGTCTCGAGCTTGATCTTTGTTCTGTTTTGCTCGAGGACGAGCAAAAGTTTAAGTGTGGGGGTGTTGTTAAGGGCTAAATTATAGTGATTTTTATATATATTTTCTATATCAATTTCCCCTACATTCGTATGATTTTCATAGATTTTGAGCTATATATGTAAATATTGAGTAAATGGTGTTTTTAATAGTAAAATATGAAAACGTATCGATTTATATGCTTATTTGGTGATTTTATGTTGTTTTGGAATCGTGCTACGTTTTGGTATGTTTTCGATGTGGGTAGATACATATCTTTAACTTGGAAAGGATTTAGAAGAGTCTAAATTCGAATTTGAAGTGTTGATAAAGAGATAGAGATGATACAAGATGGATAAAGATGGAAGAATCAGGATAATTATCAAGAAATCGAAGTCCATCAAGATGGACGAGCGTCCGGATGGCGTCCAAAGTGAACGGGCGTTTGATAAAGCAAACCAGCGTCGAGTAATCGTAATTCACATTCGAGAGAGTTGAGGCGCTCATCAAACTAGCGTCGATCTCCGTCCAAGCATTACGGACGGGCGTCCAATTTGACAAACGCGGCGTCCACCGCCGTTTTTCGAAAACCGACTTAGGTTCTTTGTAGCAACCGGCTCGATTTTCTATTTAAAGCACAATGAGCCCCAAACCCTAATTCATTCATAAATTTCTTCACATCAAAAGAGAGCCGGTGACGCGGCTTGAGAGTTCGAAGGCGGTCACCCGAGCCTTGTGCTCGGGTGAACCGAGGTTAGATTAGGAGTAGTTTAGATGCTTTTCGTTTCGTTCTTGGATCAATTCATGTATGAGACTATGTGAGTTCTTCTTGATTTATTCAATTCAGTTTTTCTTCATGAGTTTAGTTCTTTTGTATCTTTCTTTGTGCTTATGAGGCCATGAGAATAGATTGAAAGATCTCATTTTCTATTGATGTTTATAATACGGAAGTTGCATAAACCTTAGATCATCATAGAAAGATAGGGTTTTAGCCGTTGATTATGTGACAAATTAATTGGTTAGATTCCTAGGTTGTTAGTTTCGATTATACGAGAGTAACTTGAATCTACACCCGTCGTTTTGTTTGGTAAATCAGTCTCAACACTCGAAAGATGAGAGATAGATAATTGAATTCGCTACGGAAGTAGGAGTTCATAGCTTGAGAGATAAGTTCACTAAGAGATTAGGGATTTGTGTCTCGTGAAAGGGTGAAACCACAAACTGAATTAAAATCATGAGATAACTAGAATTGAGATCACTGGGCTTGTTCAATGTTTGACCCCATGTTTTTAGGTTAGATTGTTTGTTTTTGTTTCTTTAGTTTAGATTGTTTTTATGTTTCTTAGGTTAGATTTATCTTGATTGTTCTTTTCTGTTTTTATGTTTTGTTCTTTCGTTTCTTTTGTTTATTCGTTCTTTGAGTAACAATTGGTAGGATTAGTGAAATTAGATTCAACATCCCAATTCCCTGAGGATCGATACCCGTACTTATCCAACTTTACTAGCAACTACCCGGTATTCGGCCGGTTAGGAGGTAGTTTTGCATGGTAGTATAGGTTTTATAAATTTTCTTTTGTTTTAATGATGCAAAATCTCCCCAACAGAGCTCGGCCGAAGGCGGCGGCTCCCCACCGTGTAACCGCCAGCGCCGGCGGCTGGTGGTGCAGGGTGGATCCCGAATTTTCGTTTTGTCGTTTTGTGATATTTTATTGTGCATTGATATCTCCTTTGTTTAGTTGTGTCATGTGGCTAACTAATGGTTCAAGTAGTTTGGGCCATTAGGATGCCACACGACATTAAATAATATAGGAAAAGGTCGTACATGACGAGTTTAAATCTTATTTGAGTAAAATGGACCAGAAAAAACGCGCTGGTTGTAAAGGATAAAAAGTAATGTATATCCAAAAATACCCTTAATTTTTTATTTTCTAATATATGCCTTTATTTATAATAAATGGCGGTTTTTGTTTTCCAGAAATGGATTAAATGTTGTTTGAATAATTGCAAATCAGATTGTGTCCTATTTTCATGCCATTATCAACTCCACATGTTGGAATTCAAGGAAAATAACGGAAGACCAGATTAGCCAAAAACAGTTTGCCAATATCCAGTGCTAGCATTCGAATGAAACCAAGAAAAAATCTGAATCCTAATCATATTTCGCATTCTTTTCCGGCTTTTGGCGATTTTTGCTGTATTTTTGATTTGTCAACGATCCGTTATTGACCAAAGGTATTCATCTTTCGTACCTATGATCATTCATTGCTGCCATGGAAGTCATTTCAGTCATCATCTGTAGTTCATTTTGAGTTTTGCTGCTTTTTTTAGCGGGTTATATTGGTCTGTTTCATCTTTTTGGATTCTGTGTATTCTATGGTTTTTCCTCAACAAATTAATCAGTGTATTCTGTGGTTTTGTTCTTGAAGAAGTAACATATATATTGTGTGGAAAAAAAGGGGCGATGTAATGTTAAAAAAAAGTCATGACAACAATTGGTGTTGTATTTTACTAAATGGAAGACATATTGTTTTTGGTAGGATTTGTTTCCGGTTTGTTTCCTATTTTTCTATTCAATTTTTACATGGTAAGTGATGATTTTGGTAATTTGGTTGTAGCGATGTTGATGCTTATGTGCTCATTCAAGGAGGAGACATGTTTTCTTAGAGTCAACTCTGACAACTCTTTACGGTCAATTCATGACAGGATTTCAAGCACTTGGTTTGAATTGAAGAATGTCAAATGGTGCGACTAAAGAATGCTTTTGAGAACAGATCCAACCAACCTGTTCTTTTGGCTGCTAGAAATGGAGCGAACTCTGAAAAGAATCATTTTGGTGGATCCCAAAACGTGGGTTCAACTCATTGGAGTACAAATGTGAATATTGTTGGACAGCAGTTTAACAGGTTCATATTTTAATTTTTAAATAGAAAGAAACGAACATAGGTTGCTGCTATGTGGGGTCGGTGTGTCAGCTTTAACTCTTTTTTACGTTATTTTTTTTTCCAGGACAAATGGTGCATGGTCAAGTTGAAGTCTCACTTTCTATAAGGTAAATTGAATAGAAGTGCCATTAACTCGATTTGCTAGTTACTGATTGGATTGATTGTTGCGACTGTAGATTTCTTTGTGGGCCGAACCATTGTTGGTGTTGTCCTACTTTATGCTTTATACATGTATCTACTCCTGTTTGATTCCCATTTTTGTCTAAAATTTATACAGGATACAATATGGACATGCGATGTGCTGATGAATGTTGTTTTGCTCACAGTTCAGATGGTCACCGTAGAGGATATGCGCTGGATGTTGTTTTGCTCCCGTGAATATGTTGATCTTTTGTTTACCTAGCCTTATTTTGGGGTGGGAGGTGGGCTAACTAAATTTTATTCAGAGAATTGTACATTTTTGTTAAAACTCATGATTGCCATTGGTTACTGGCTTAGTTTTCTGGATTTTAGTGTTTGAGTTACTGAATTGCCAACCTTGTGTTTCACAATGCACTAGTGTCGTATTTAAGCTCTTTCCAAATCACATCAACGTATGTCAGCTCTTTTTTTGGTTTAGTGTATCAGTCATGCCGACAAATTCAGAAAGAAAGAAAAAAATTTAAAAGCACATTTAGTTCCAATTGCCTCCATCTCTATTCACAATATTTTCTTTGCACAACTAAATGATAAACTTCCTCTCAATCACAATACATGAAAGCTTATGTCGAAGCGAAGAATACAAGAAAGAGGAATATACATCTGCATCTGCATCTGCTACAAGGTTTCTACCTTCCAAGTCAATATCAGTTAGAGATCCCCAAGCATTTGACACAAAGAACTTAGTCACCGCATTTATGCCTTATTTTCCAAATATAAGCTTAACATCCATTCTTGACGGTGTGTAGTAGTTACTTCCGATCTTGAACTTCTTTTCAACCTTGCCGTACCTTTTAATCAATTCATCTAGCATATCATTGCTTCTTTTTCCCAACACAATCTTTTCCTCATCCAAAAATTTTCGAATAATAGACAAGAAAGAGGAATATGAATGGCGTTCTTCGCATGACAATTCGGTGCTTTTCTATTATCGACTTTGAAATTGAATTATATAAGTTATATACTGACATCGACGTGCACCGGTATTAATCTCTATTTCTGTTTCATATATTTCAAACGTTAACAAGTCATGACATGTAGTAACATTCAATAGAACGTAAACACACATAAACACAAATGCAATATATTAGTTTATGTATGCTGCATCAAGAGATTATGTCTCCAAAAGGTCCCAACGCATAAACTGATTTACACCTCATGTAGTAACAATAGTAGTAACACATAACTTCTCACTCTAGCAATTACATCACAAAATCAATCTCAGTTACGCGTACAACCTACATTGGAGAATAACCGATTTAGGTCAGAAACACAAGCACATTGTGTCTCCAATATGTTCCAAGACATATACGGATTTAAACCACATGTGGTAACTCTAGTAGTAACTGATGACGTAGATCAAGTGAAATTAAAATACTTGACCACCATAAACCAATACTAGCAAGAGGACTAGGTCCATCGTAGTATAGCTATAGCAAATCAAGGTCGATCCCACAAGGAACCAAATTGTGGGTCATTCTATAAATTATTAATTAAGCATGTCAAACACATAAAAACGGTCTATGACCAACAAAGAACAAGAAAAGATAAATTGACACGACTCGACACAACTCAAATAAATACAACATAATTAACCTCCCCAATTATCATGTTATCGTCTGGATCTAGAGATTATATATAATTAAACTAGTCTCACTAACTATTAACCCGATTCGTATCTCTTTTGTATTGGCTACGGGAGTCATCCCCTAAACTAGATCTAGCTCCGGGTAGGCCATCTAGATCACTATGCTACATTACGTGACTTCGCTTTTTAGGCCTCCATCTCATATAACTTGCACGCTTACAAAACTAGGGATGCCGATATTAATCGTATTCCTCACCTGGGCAACATTCCTGTGATTAGGCGTACTTCCTAAGCGATCGCATTAGTCTCTGTCCCATTAACACTAACTTTTTAGGTATCATGTTAATCTACTATTTACGTGTAATCAGGTGCGCGCAATTCCCTAATACAGCACAGATCTAGATCTCGCTGAAAGTCCCGGAAAAGCAGTTCATAAGCCGACCTAGGAGCACTATATTGGTATTTACTCACTACACGTTTCAATTAAAACAGACGAGCAATGTAGCCGCAGCCATACCTACTAAGATAAGAAATTCTATGTGGACAATCACACCATAAAGACGTGGCAAGACTTACTGGCGAACAACTAAATCTTAGCGTTTCTCTATACTTATCGGATAAAATAGAAGCTCATAAAGTAATTATATATACCTACTAGAAACACGATTATTAATCAAAATAAAATCATACATAGATCACGAGACATAGACGTGGGCGTGTGGATCCTCATAGACAAGGAATCCGCACTGCCTCACGTCGAAATCCTAAATCTACATCATTTAACTAAGAAATAACAATCTCAAACGATAAATAATAATTGGGGAATTAATTATAAAGAACTAAGAGAAAATAAATACAAGAACTTACATAATTGCAGAACTTGTAAAAAACTGCTCTGAGAAAAACTGAAGATTTTATTATGAATTGTGTATATGTGTGTGGCGTGTGTAAGGTTTGTACACATATATAGGAGTAAAAATTTACATGGGATAAACTTAAACCGATCTGAAATAGGTTTCCTAAATCTAAAAGAAGTTTAAAAATGCGTTAGGATAATTCCCGGCCGATCTTCGGATAAGGGCAATTTCGCCCCCCTTCATGCGTCCCCAAAGTCGGCGCCAATCCTTTGGATTGGCTTGCCGGAACATGTCATGCTTTACTCCTCTTTCCGTGCTTATCCGATCATTATCTTCAATGCAATCCGGATTTGCTTGGATTTATCTTGTAATTAAATTCTTCCATTTATAATTATCTCAATCTACAAAATAAATAATTATCCCAAAATAAATCTCATTTAAATAATAAAAACGGATAAATACCAAATTATATTTAATAAATCACATAACATTAAATGATAAATATAAACATGTGATTTAATATAAAATATATATTATTAGGCTCGATTTAAGGATAATGTTGATGACTTTTACGGGTGTATTTTGACCGTCATCAACTACTCCCACTTAGACTTTGATCGTCCCGAACAAAGCATCAATAGGTCATTCCTCAAGGAAGCATTTTCCATGGTCAAATCATACTTACGCAAGAAACTCGAGTCAACTCATACCACTCATGCTCATAAGGTACCCATTATTCGCTACAGGTTATGAATCGAAGTGATGTGTGCATATGCATTCAGTTTTATATATTCGTGGCAAGATCAAAGTTTATGCTAACTTCGCAATATCAACCTACCAAGATCAGTATTCCTACTTCTTAAGCCTCGCAACTGGGTAAAGACATGGCGCAATAAGCAAGAGCGTCATCTAAAGGTTTTGGACTTGGAGACCGAGAAAAATACTCGAAGCCTCTTAAAAGTTGAATTTTTTTCACATTTTCATATTTTCAAGCATTAACACATCTCAAGAAGGAAACTTGCTTTAAAAGTAAATTATGCATTGCAAGAATCCCCTTTCACGGATTGGTCAATAGCATCGAATATTACCACAAGCGTGAAGCTACTTTGGTAATGTTTCTACAAGCCCAGTGTTCAACATTTTGTTAAAACACAGATAATTCTCAAGCTTATTACTCCGCTTAAATGGCTAGAAGATAAAAAATACATCAGTCGATAAATATCGACACTAAGTTCACATAACCAATCATCCATGCAATGTACACATAATTTCTTTAGTTATTATAATTCGTGCGGTAAACTCGATTCACAGATTGAGTAATCGAATAATGAATAACTACTCGCAACAATCGGCATGAATATCCTTAAATTTTCATTCACATAAGTATAAAATGATCATGACTCATGCAACTTGGTTCCTTTCCTATCAATTCTTAGCTATGAACTCACAATTCTAAGGGTACGAGATAAATAATATGGCATTTATTCAATTTTTTCAAAATTTTTTCTACCATACCGTTTCGTTTAATTTTTATTATTATTATTATAGTACGTCATAGCTAAGTCTCCTACCCCCCACTTAAACATGTCATTGTCCCCAATGACAAAAAAAAAGAGAATTTAAGAAAAAGACTTAGCTCTGGAAACGGCTTTCACGTAAGAAGCAGAACATCGGAGTAGTCCAAGCACGTCGAGGAACATAAGCAAACCGGAGAGCGAACACGAAGTTCCATCACTGCAAAAATAAGTCTTCAACAAAGCTCGAAACTTGTTACAGCGTCAGCTCATAAAAAAAAATCATTTTCGAAACATTGAAATTTTTAATCCCAACTTGCTTTTTCGTACAACCTTTTGATTTAGAAAACAGATAACAGACTCGATGCAAGCCATTCCTATTAGACTCTACTTCACGTTACAACGAATCGAGTAAAAAAAAACTTTTGCACATCCTTAACCTAATGGTTATCGGAACACGGCAAAAATAAAAAAAACCTCAACCGTTCTAACGCTACTTTTATTTGACTCAAGGAAAAGAGAAACTTAAAATCCTAAAAAAAAGAATTACAAAAACCTAAGAGATAGAAATAGTTCTGAATTTAGAGTCTTCAGCTCGACTTTCCAAATATCGTCATTCCCTGGATTTATTGTCCTTAGCCTTCCAGATTTTCACCCGGTCGGCCTTCACTGAGACCTGCCTTCCTTCTTTGAGAATTCACGCTTTTCCTTTGGGGCGAGGCCTAAGAAATGCAGTCATTCTTGCTGTCTAAACAGGCACCAACCTCAGCTTCTGCCTCCGAAACTAGCGATCTTCGAGATCGAACTCTATGAGTTTGCTTTTTCACCATTCTCTTTCTATCTTTTAACTTTAAGCTCTCTCGATCCTCAGTGAGTCCTTTGGATGGGGTGGACCCATCTCCAAACACGGCTTCTATCTCATCCGCCAGAAGCATTGAGGTATCCGCCGGCTCTTTACGCTGTGATTGAGCGTCTTTGTCCCTTCGTAAGATACACAGGAATTCTGACTCGCCATTTCTTGGGGCAGCGTCAACCATATCAGCATCTTCTTGACTAGGAGTCAAGGAAGTCTCATCCGCACCATGAACTGTCACAACTGAAATACTCGGCGGAAGCGGAAATCGGGGTCTAAGGATTGTATGAACTTCTGAGCCCTTGGCATCGAACAGTGTGAGCTCGAATTTCTCCATGTCTACTCTCGCCTTAGATTTTGCCATAAATGATCGGCCTAGTATTAGTGGGCAGTTGAGATCCTCCTCTACGTCCATTACGACTATATCGACTAGAAAGTGAAGCCTTCCAACTCCTATAGTCATGTAGTTTAAGGCTCTAGTACGCACGGTATGAAGACCATTTTCAAAGCGAATGTCCATCGTATTGTTCATAACTGTATAGATTCCAATCCTCTCACAAACTCTATGTGGAACTATATTGAGGCTCGACCTGGAGTCAATCAATGCTAAGCCAGCTCTCTTCCCATCTAAGACTACGTCAACGATAAAAGCCCCAGGATCTCCTAACTTTGGAAGTAAACGGGCTCGATCCTTTAAGTCCTCTGCCTCTGGATGGCAGGGTACTATGGGTCTATTGTTGAACTCAGACTCAAGATCAGAATCAGAGCTCGGGTACTCGGGAGGTGGGGGAAAGGAGGGTAGGTACTCGGAGTCAGATTCCGAACTAGGGCTAGAATCGGAATCGGAAATAAGAATTGGAATGCTAGCATGTATACCTTGAAAAAGATCAAATTTCCTTGCTTGCCCATCCTCTTGTCTCCTTATTTTTCGTTCTTCTATTAACGTTTGCCTATCCGGCCGTACCGGTGTGGTTTTACGTGTGACTTTGGATTCATTATTCGCTGCAGAAGATTGACTGGTCGACATTTTCTCTAGAACAATATCCAGTGGAATAATTAATTTATCTGGCTTTCTATGGACAAAACATACAAATGTTAGTAACCTAACGGTCAGCATGATTATCCATGCTGCCGCTAGACCTACAGACTACAAACGGGGAATAACAGACACAAAAAGTGTCCCGGAAAAAGACTAGGACTCGCTGGCAGCAAGCACAGGGCTCGCTGGGAGCGAGTCCAAATTATTATTTTTTTTTTGAGAAAAACTTACGAACGGCTAGCCAGATGGACTCTAAAAATTGACTTTAAAACATATAACTTGACATGACTAATAATTATTTATATAATTGACCGTTGGTTCCCCGGCAACGGCGCCAAAAACTTGATGACGTAGATCAAGTGAAATTAAAATACTTGACCACCATAAACCAATACTAGCAAGAGGACTAGGTCCATCGTAGTATAGCTATAAGCGAATCAAGGTCGATCCCACAGGAACCAAATTGTGGGTCATTCTATAAATATTTATTTAAGCATGTCAAACACATAAAAACGGTCTATGACCAACAAAGAACAAGAAAAGATAAATTGACACGACTCGACACAACTCAAATAAATACAACATAATTAACCTCCCCAATTATCATGTTATCTTTTGTATTAAACTAGACTCACTAACTATTACCCGGAGTCATGGCCCCAAACTAGATCTAGCTCCGGTTAGGCCATCTAGATCACTATGCTACATTACGTGACTTTGCTTTTTAGGCCTCCATCTCATATAACTTGCATGCTTACAAAACTAGGGATGCCGATATTAACCGTATTCCTCACCTAGGCAACATTCCTGTGATAAGGCGTACTTCCTAAGCGATCGCATCAGTCTCTGTCCCATTAACACTAACTTTTTAGGTATCATGTTAATCTACGATTTACGTGTAATCAGGTGCGTGCAATTCCCAAATACAGCACAGATCTAGATCTCGCTGAAAGTCCCGGAAGAGCAATTCATGAGCCGACCTAGGAGCACTATATTGGTATTTCCTCACTACACGTTTTAATTAAAACAGATGAGCAACGTAGCCGGAACCATACCTGCTAAGATAAGAAATTCTATGTGGACAATCACACCATAAAGATGTGGCAAGACTGACTCGGTGAACAACTAAATCTTAGCGTTTCTCTATACTTATCAGATAAAATAGAAGCTCATAAAGTAATTATATATACCTACTAGAAACATGATTATTAATCAAAATAAAATCATACATAGATCACGAGACATAGACGTGAGCGTGTGGATCCTCATAGACAAGGAATCCGCACTGCCTCACGTCGAAATCCTAAATCTACATCTTTTAACTAAGAAATAACAATCTCAAACGATAAATAATAATTGCGGAATTAATTATAAAGAACTAAGAGAAAATAAATACAAGAACTTACATAATTGCAAAACTTGTAAAAAACTTCTCTCAGAAAAACTGAAGATTTTATTATGAATTGTGTCTATAATATGTCCTACACTTTTGGCTTGTGTGTAAGGTTTGTACAACATATATAGGAGTAAAAGTTTAAATGGGATAAACTTTTTCAAACCGATATTGAAATAGGTTTAGTCAAGGGGTATTTTAGACTAAATCCAAAAGAAGTTTACCAAAATGCGAAAACTTAGATGATAATTCCGGCCGATCTTGGCGTGTGTAAGGTTTGATATAGGAGTAAAAGTTTACATGGGATAAACTTAAACCGATCTGAAATAGGTTTCCTAAATCCAAAAGAAGTTTAAAAATGCGTTAGGATAATTCCCGGCCGATCTTCGGATAAGGGCAATTTCGCCCCCCTTCATGCGTCCCCAAAGTCGGCGCCAATCCTTTGGATTGGCTTGCCGGCACTTGTCATTCTTTACTCCTCTTTCCGTGCTTATCCGATTTTTATCATCAATGCAATCCAGATTTGCTTTGATTTATCTTATAATTTAATTCTTCCATTTATAATTATCCTCCCAAAATTATTTCAATCTACAAAATAAATAATTATCCCAAAATAAATCCCATTTAAATAATAAAAACGGATAAATACCAAATTATATTTAATAAATCACATAACATTAAATGATAAATATAAATATGTGATTTAATATAAAATATATATTATTAGGCTCGATTTAAGGATAATATTGATGACTTTTACGGGTATATTTTGACCGTCATCAGTAACATATACATGTACTTACACACAAGTAGTAACACATACAGTCACAGTGGTATGCAGGTACACTTTTATACACATACTAACATATTCTTATACCACACGAAGATGTTTTAGTATGTAAGTCCATTAATGTAGTAACTGTCCATTCATGAAGTAACAGTCCATACACGTACCTCATATAGCAATAGTCCAAAAAATTGAAGTAACAATTCTCTCCTAACATGATCCCAATTGTCTATTAATACTTGATTTTCATCAAGTACATTCAGACCTTTGCATTAGGCATCATGGAATACAAGTTGTAAATTCACACATTGAACACACTGATACGTAGAAACACCCAATACAATTACATTGAGATGTAGTAACTCACTGATGGACGTAGTAACATATGTTTTTATCAGAAGAAACACGTGATTTCAATTAGGTATCACCCAAAAAAAGTTGAAAATTCACACAATAAACACACTGATATGTAGAAACACACAGTACAATTGCATTGAAATATAGTAACTCCCTGATGGACGTTGTAACACATGTACAAAAATTTCATGTCAACTAACACGTGATTTCAATTAGGTATCACCCAAGACAAGTTGAATATTCACACCCTGAACACAGAGATATGTAGAAACACACAGTACAATTGCATTGAGATGTAGTAACTCACTGATGGACGTAGTAACACATGCAAAATTCATCACATTGTCCATTGTGTATAACAAAGAGTTCATAAAAGCAAACTAAGCAATTGATTTCTAAGTAATTCTAATCGACATGTAGAACTCGATTCAGAATATTCATAATTTGATTCAACTTAAAACCCTAATTTAATCAATTCCCATTCGATCCGCACAATTTAATTCACGTCGAAAAAACCATATTACAAGGAATTATAAGCAAACATTTATCGATTGTTGGTTGTATGGGAAGAAAAATGACACTTACTCGCTGTTACTTCTTTTCCGATTGCCTTTCGCCATATCCTCTCGTCAATGGGTTTCTTCCTCGCCGGAAAATATTGTTTTGGCTTTACAACCCGAACTAATTCAAATCGTGAGGATCCCTGAGTATATGGACTCTTTATTTTCGGTTCAACTCCATCTGTATCAAACGCATTAACAGATGATTGATTTAGTGGACGTGATTTCCGGTGGTGGTTTAGTTTCCTATGAATTCCCGATACAAAACTCCCCATTTTTCTAAGAGTAAACGGAAAAAGAATTCAGCGCATTTATTTGCCCAAATTTAATGTTTAAAAAAACAAATAAATCTTTTATTATCATTAAGGTTTTTTTTTGTACATGTCTATTATTTTTATCCTTTTCAACCACGGACATTTTTTTGTCCTATTTTATCATTTAGCATCTTATATTGTCCTTTAGGCCCACCAACCGTAAATAATATTGGCCCTTTTCAATTTGTTTGGAATAGGCCTAGGCCCTTTTCAAAATATTTAATTTTGGAAAAGTCCAGGCCTAGGCCCTTTTCAAAATTTTGATTTTGGAAATGGCCAAGGGAGATGTACGTATTTTGGTTTGGGAAACCAAAGGCATCCATTTTGATTACGAATCAAAAGGAAAGAAACTAAAGAGACATTGTTTTAATTTTGATTTAAATTTTGAATAGTTCAAATTAATTTAAAATTAAAATTGAAATCGTTTAAAATTAATAGTTAATTTCATTTCGATTAGAATCATTTAATTAATTAAATGTTGATTGATTATTTGATTTGACAAAATATGACGCAAGTAGTTAAATTTTAAATTTGTCTTTCTCATAAGTTGTTATTGTATGGATTATATATTGTAGATATAATATGATTATATGGACCCCGATTGATCATGGACTCGACTAATAGGATATATGTGTATGGTTTACTTTCTATTGGTTTTTCAAATATTCCTAGGCCGTTATGAAGAACGTGACCTAGTTTACTTTATGCATTTATCTCATTCCCGTTAGCTCCACCCGTGTGCGGCGGGTGTATTTATTTATTAGATAGATTATTATGTAACAAGAATGGAGTAGAAGATGGAGGCCAAAAAAAGATAAAGATTCCATTAGTGATGGCGCATTAAAGATCCTATTGGCGGTTGCAGCTACCCTTAGATTGTGACCCACGGTTTCATCAGTTTGTATTCGAAATCACACCGAGGAAAAGTCAATGATCATACCGGTTAATTTTGTGCACGGAATGATGTATGTTTTACTTTATATTGATAAAGTAGAAATATGCACGTTTAAATGAGACCGTAATTTACTTAAGCAAATTAATTTAAAATTATTCCCACGACAAATATCAAATTAAAATAGTCTCCCGATATTATAATGACGGTGATGAGCCCTTGTTCGGATCCAACTGATCGGCCCAAGTCGGGAGTCGACCTACCTGGGGTATATCGTTATTATCGAGATATAAGATCTCATGAATATTTGGATTACGCCTCGACTAAGAATCTTGCGGTGATTGGCCCACGTCAGGACCACTTGATTTTAGCGACAAGAGGTTGGCTATCACATAAAGATGTGAATTGTCAAATAGTTGACTAGTCAACCAATAGAAGTCGAATGAGATTCGACCGGCAAGTGTACCCACCTTTCGAAATTGACCTGGTCGATCGGCCCACGTCGGGGATCGAGTCAACTAGATTGCATTCCATCCACTAAAGAATTAATTCTTGAAAGCCAATTGGGAATAGTTGGCTAGTGGGAGCAAAACCTAATTAAAATTTTAAAGTGCAATTTTATGGTTTTGTATGCATGAACTTTTACTTATATTATCTTTACTTTATTGTTGTAGAAATGTCGAACAAATTGAATCTTCGTTTTATCATTGAAAACAAACATGACGAATCATACTTTCTAGACTAGGAAAGAAACCTCAAAATCGTTTTGAGACATGAAGGCATTGGCTATGTCTTGGACACACCCTTAACCAAGGATCCGAAGATGTTACGAATGAGGAATCGTTAAGAAACATGAAAAACACTCTTTAGACAGTACTAAGGCTACTTGCATCTTGCTTGCTTCTATGACACCGGAACTTCGAAACAGCATGAGTCCATGGATGCTCATACCATTATGGTTCACCTAAAGGATCTCTATGCTTCTCAGTATTGCACTGAGAGGTACGAGGTCTCGAAGGCGCTGTTTGGCTGCAAGATGGCTCCAGATACTCCAGTTGGGTCGCATGTGCTAAAGAGGATCAGATACATAGAGAGGCTTCAGAAGCTGGGCCATTAGATGGGGCGGGATTTGAGTATTGACTTGATTCTACAATCTCTACCAGACTCTTACTCACAGTTTGTGAAAATTATCACATGAATAAGATTGAATGGTCCCTTGCGGAGTTATTGAACATGCTCAAAACTGTTGAAGGCACTATTGGAAAGGAAAGCATGTGTTGCTCGTGACTTCTTCCAAAGGCAAGAAAAAGGCCCAAAAGAAGACCAAGAAGGCGAAGGAGGCTACCAAGCCGAAGCCAAAGATAGCAAAGGAAAATCCAAGGATGCTTGCTTCCATTATGGCTAGACTGGTCATTGAAGGAGAAACTACAAGGCTTTCTTGAGCACCAAGAAGACCAAGCATAATGATGCTTCGACTTTAGGTATGTTTATGATTGAGATCAATGTTGCTTCTTCTAAGTCTAACCACTGGGTATTAGATACTGGATGTGTTTCTCATATTTGTACGGATATGCGGGGACTAAGAAGGACTAGAGATCTGAGGAAAGGAGAAGTGGACCTGCGCGTTGGGAATTGAGCAAACGTTGCTGCCCAAGCCGTTGGAGTTTATTTTCTTTCATTGCCTAGTGGGCTAGTACTAGAATTAAATAAATGTTATTTTGTTCCTACTCTTATGAAGACCATTATTTTTATTTCTGCATTGGATGTTGAAGGATTTTCCTTTACGTTTAACAATAAATGTTGTTCTTTTTCACGTGATGGAGTATTTTATGGTACTGGAAAACTTGACAATGGTCTCTACATATTAGATATGAATTTTGATATTCTTAATATAAACAGCAAGAAAGCTAAAACAAGTGACTTGAACGAATCCTATGTGTGGCATTGTAGACTTGGCCATATAAATAAGAATCGCATTTCCAAACTCCATAAAGATGGAATGTTGGATCATTTCGATTACAAATCGTTTGATACATACGAAGTTTGTTTACTTGGCAAGATGACAAAGTCAGCATTTAGTGGCAAATGGATAAGATCCAATGAATTGGTTGAGCTTGTACATACCGATGTTTGCAGCCGAATGTCGATTCAAGCCAAAGGAAAATACTATTATTTTATCACCTTCACTGATGACCATTCTCGACATAGGTATGTATACTTGATGAAGCATAAGTCTGAGGCCTTTGAAAAGTTCAAGGAATTCAGAAGTAAAGTGGAGAAACAACTATGTAAAGAAATCAAGACACTTCGATCCGATAGAGGTGGAAAATACCTAGATAGAGAGTTTCAAGACTACTCAAAGGAGAAAAGGATTCTAACTAAGTGGACTCCACCCGGAACTCCTCAAATGAACGGCCTGTATGAGAGGAGAAATCGTGTTTTTCTCGACATGGTGCGATCCATGATAGGCTACACAGTTCTTCCAAAATCATTTTGGGGGTATGCTCTAGAAACAACATCTTATACACTTAACCGAGTTCCATCAAAGACGGGGGATTTTACACCATATGAAGTATGGGCTAAGAAGAAGCCGAATCTGGAATATCTTAAACCTCGGGGTTGTCTGACTTATGTGAAGCAGATGATGCCCGACAAATTAGAAGCTTGATCAGACAAATGTCTATTTCTGGACTATCCTAGAGAAACTAGAGGATCCCAATTTTACCATCCTGGAGAAAAAAGGTGTTTGTCTTCAGGACTGGCCACTTTCTTGAGAAAGAGTCTATTCTGGATAGGGTCAATGGAAGTAAGATTGATCATAAAGAAATTCAAGAACCGCTTACAGACAACAGTCAGTTGATGGAAGTGGAGCAAACACCATATACAGATAAGGTGCAAGCACCTGCTCTGAAAACACAGACACCTCGAAGATCCACTAGAAAACGTCGTGAACCCGAAAGGTACACTGGCGTGTATCTCATGGAAGATGAGGACCCTAAAATCTATGAGGAGGTGTTGATAAGGCATGACAAAGAGAAATGGCTGGAAGCCATGAATTCTGAAATGGGGAATCCATGAAGGACAACCAAGCTTGGAACTTAGTTGATCCGCCTATAGGAATAGTTCCCATAGGGTACAAATGGGTCTTTAAGAGAAAGACCGACATGGATGGTAATGTAGTTACCTATAAGGCATGGTTGGTGGCAAAGGGTTATAGACAAAGACAATGAGTTGACTATGACGAAAACTTTTCTCCAGTAGCTATGCTAAAGTCCATTAGAATTCCGCTTGCTATTGCAGCATACCATGATTATGAAATCTGGCAGATGGATGTGAAAACATCTTTCCTTAAAGGGAATCTGTTTGAGGAAGTGTACATGACACAACCTGAGGGTTTCACAAATAATGATGCTAGGATGGTGTGCAAGTTGCAAAGGTCCATTTATGGGTTGAAGCAAGATTCTCGGAGTTGAAGTATTCGTTTTGATGAGACTATCAAACAGTTTGATTTCATCAAGAACGAAGATAAGCCATGTGTTTACAAGAAGGTTAGTGGGAGTGCCGTAGTTTTCTTAGTGCTTTATGTAGATGACATATTTCTTATAGGGAATGGTATTTCTATGTTACAGTCGGTTAAAGTTTGGTTATCTAGGAACTTCTCAATGAAGGACCTGGGAGAAGCACCCTACATTCTGGGAATCAAGATCTATAGAGATAGGTCTAAGAGGATGCTTGGTCTGTCACAGTCCACCTATATAGACAAGATAATGAAGAGATTCATCATGGAGCAATCCAAGAGAGGATTGCTGCCCATGTGACATGGGTTTACCTGTCAAAGGAAATGTGTCCTAAGACAAAGGATGAAATGGCACATATGAGTAAGATCCACTATGCTTCGACTATCGAGTCTATCAAGTGTGCCATGTTGTGCACTAGACCGGATGTCTCGTACCCTCTAAATATGACTAGCAGGTACCAGGCAAATCCAGGTGATGGTCACTGGATTGCAGTCAAGAATATGCTCAAGTATATGAGACGTACTAGGGTTATGTTCCTGGATTTTGGGAACAGTGATTTGGTATTATAGGGTTACATAGATGCCAGTTTTCAAACTGACAAGGATGACTTGAAGTCACAGTCTGGATTTGTTTTCACGCTTAACGGAGGAGCAGTGAGCTGGAAGAGTTCAAATCAGGAGACTACTGCAGATTCTACAACGGAAGCCGAGTATATAGTAGCCTCGGAGATGGCAAAGTAAGCGGTTTGGATGAAGAAGTTCATTACTGAACTTGGTGTGGTTCCCTTTATTGAAGGTCCAGTCCTATTGTACTGTGATAACAATGGGGCAATTGCACAGTCAAAGGAACCAAGGTCTCATCAGAAGTCCAAACATGTTCTACGGTGCTGTCACTTGATTAGAGATATAGTAAATAGAGTAGATGTAAAGATAGAGAAAGTCCATACGGATGATAACATAGCTGATCCGTTAACCAAGGCATTGTCACAGGCAAAGCATGAGAAACATGTTCACATGCATGGGCTTAGGCATATGGGTGAATGGCTTTAGGCCAAGTGAGAGATTGTGTAAATGGTGTCCTAAATCCAATCGGGTTGGACCGGATCCTACCGGGTCAGGTCATTTACAGTCTATTTAGTTCATGTAATAACTTCATTATGATTAATAAAAGCACTTTTGTTATAATATATCTTGTTTATCTTCATGTTATTGAATATATATAGTAACGTCCTTAGCATTAAACTGTGATAGAGAAACCGTAACACTAATTATGGTTGACGAGATCTCTATTCACTTTAATAAGTTTGATACTTAAATCTCTCGAGTCGTATGTACTGTAAAATGAGACATTGACGGTATGAGTAGACTAGCACGTATTGTATATATTCTATCTTATTGAAGATAGGGATAGATCTTGTCTATCTAAGTGTAGAGACACTTGGACTGTACGTGGATGTGTATTAGAGAATGCATACGTTAGACTGACCCACTATATTAAGTGTCGCAGTATGTGGCAGCTGTGTAATTATCCTGAGACCGGAGTCTTCATGGCATCACGGTGTGGATTGTCATTATTTGACTCTATTGAGGTTTCCATTAGCCATGGGGCGATCATGCGGTAGTTCTCGGGTGTGATATTGGTGCATGCGTAGGATACATGTTTGTTCATCCAGAAATCGCGTATCCTATGATTAGGAGTAAATATCTGAAATGACCTTCTTATAAAGAATGTCTAGCTCTCGTGAATTTTTGCAAAGTGGGAGTAAATGAGTTATTCCGAGAGAGCATGGTATCCAGATTATAAGATACGATCGTTGATGTACTGACACTTCGAGATACGGTCGTATGGATATTATTACAGCGAAATGATTCTATTTACACGGTAACTATTTCACATGAAAGGTAGTAATCATTGCTTTTGACTCTTCCTATGATTGGGGGTCACGGTTTGTTGCTAGATGCTATTTCGTGATCATTTGGTATGAAAGGCAAATTTGTAATTTGCACATTATGTCTATGGCCAACATATTAAGCCTATTGGGTGCCACACATAAGAACATATACCCGGATTAAAATGTGGTTATAGTGATAACCAAATAAGGAAAGTTTATCTCGACTATAAAGTGTTATTGTGATTAAATTAATATGATGGTATTTATTTATTTTGAATAAATTAAATATAACATATTAATTATATTGATTAATTAAAGAATATTCCAGATGCCAATTTTGACACATGGGTCACAGGACAAAGTGTATGAGATACATTTGGATTGTGCAATTTAATTAATGATATTATCATATATTAATATTGATTATTAATTGATTTGTGAAAAAAATAGATTTATGGTAATAAGATAAAGATTGTCAATATTAGATATTGACAATATCTTGTATTTATTTAATATAAGATATTAAATTAAATGAGATAAATCAATCAAAGTTGTTTTCTTATTTTACTAGTAAAAGATTTTCTTTCTTATCAATCTATTAGAAATCTTCTCCAATCAGATTGGGACAATGGGGCACCACTTTCTCCTATAAAATAAGAAAGGGGCTGGCTAGCTCTTTTGTACAACACAATTACAAGAGTTCATAATTCTTGTGAAAAACCAAGAGCTTCTCAGAGAGGATTTTGTAGAGAGAGAAAAGACTGGTCTAGCAACCGTATTTTTCTTGTAGTATTCCGAGGAGGATTCCGGTGAGGTGCTCGTGTGGATATCGATAGAGGCCGGACACATCGACGGCTTGCGTGCACTACTACTCTCCATTGACGGTCAAAGCGTCGATCTATTATATCAAACAAGATAATCACTGTCAACCACTTAACGTGTTTATTGTATTAAACGAAGTCAATCTTGGGATCAGAAATCAAAATTTTAAATTCCGCTGCGTTAGACTAGTTGATTTCCTAACACTGCCCAGCGGAACTATGCAACAACAGAAAAAGAACATCTAGCTGTTATTTTTGCCTTCGACAAGTTTAGATCATACTTGATAGGATCTAAAGTAATTGTTTTCTCTGACCATGCATCTCTGAAGTACATTTTTATCACACAGGATTCTAAGCCACGATTGTTGAGATGGATTTTGCTGTTACAAGAATTTGATGTGGAGATAAAGGACAAGAAGGGGTCCGAGAATTAGGTGGCAGATCACCTATCAAAGATGAAATTGACGGATTACGTGCAATCTATGGAGATAAAAGAGACCATTTTTGATGAGCAGTTGTTTGCAGCCTCCATAGTTGCTTGAGTAAATTATCGACCCGCACCATGTCACACCTTAGCGAAAATGGGAAAAGTATACCCCTGGTTCACCCACGTTGTCAATTACTTGGAAATGAGGTACTTACCACTGGAGTTTACAAATAAAGAGAACAAAAAGTTCATTGGAGTGATAAAACATTACTATTGGGATGACCCTTACCTGTACCGGTTATGTGCTGACAATGTATTGAGAATATGCGTTCACGACAAGGAAATCCCTAGCGTTTTAAAGCATTGCCACTCTATAGAAGCTGGTGGTCACCATTGCCCGGATGAAACAACAATAAAGGTACTATAGTGTGGTTTTTACTAGCCCAATATATTCAAATCCGCCTATGATTACACACGAGCCAATCATTGTTGTCAAATAACAGGGAATATATCAACGCGGAAGAGATGCCGCTACAAAGTATACTAGAAGTGGAGATATTAGAAGTGTGGGGAAATGATTTTGTGGGGCCATTTACCTCATCAGTTTCCAACAAGTAAATCCAAGTTTTTGTGGACTACGTGTCCAAATAGGTGGAGGTAGTGGCCTCACAAACAAACGATTCTAGGGAAGTATGGAGGTTTTTAAATTAAAACATTCTGACCCGATCTGGTAAACTACGGGCCATGATCAGTGAAGGCATAACCATTTTTGTAATCGGTTGTTTGAGAAGTTAATGTTGAGATATTCGATGAGACATAAAGTTTCCACAGTGTGAGGAACATTTTATTATGTTTTGATGATGGCCATACTAGCTGTTATAGCAAGTGATGTGATCCGTCCCGAGACATTTTATTTGTTTTGTTTATTTTAGTTTTCAGTGTTTTAATGAATAAACGGCCTTAAACCCGTGTCAAAAGTTGCCCATATGTTAGTATATTGGGCGGTGTTTATTTTTAGCAAATAATAGCCGTTTGGGCTTATTAGGGTTGAGTTAGGATTGTTACAAAATAAAGTGGCGAAAATTACTATGTAATTTATCCCACATTGCTTAGGAGTTGGTTAGTCATTTATTTTGTAGCCTATATAAAGGCATTCCTTGTAATTTTATATGAATAATCAATGAATGATGAATCTATTATAATGAAATTGAGAGTTTTCTCTTCTTCCTTGGTCTGTGATTGATCAAGAACATCGCTATGAGCGAGTGATCTCTTTGTCGTAGAGATTGCACCCTTTTCAAGAGCTTATCGCGTTCTTGAGCAAAGCGTTGAGTTGTTCTTGGCCCTCCTCCTAGACTGCTGCTCAGTTAGGTTAGGGTTTCCCGCTCCTAGTGATCCTTTCGTCGATCTCCTGGGATCGTATCGCATCAGTTGGTAGCAGAGCTCAGCGACGAAGGTATCAAATATCCCCGTTTATTTTCCTTCTTTAATTTTCTTATTCAAAAAAAAAAAAAAAAAAATTAGTTCCTTGTTTTTTGTTCATTAATTTCGTCCACCCTCTCCCAAGAACATCCAAAATCTTCAAATCTTCATCCATCCTACCCGGAAAACTTGAAGATTCTTCAAACCTTCATCCCAAGAACCCTAATTATTTTCCAGATCCCGTTTTTTGTATCAGTTCGTTCCCTAACCAAAACAACTCGAAAAATTCTGCAATTTTACCACATATACAACACATCTCTTTCTACAATTTATATCTTTACACCCAATCCAGATTCAACATAAATCTTGCCTAAAACCGCCGATTACTCCGAACAATCTGTCCAGAAAAACTGCAGCCGTCAAGCGTCGATCGTTTTAGGTTTTTGTGCTTTAGACGACTCAAATTACCTGAAAATTGGTGATAGTATAGGAAATACTCTGATATACAACTTTTATCTTTTGAGTTTTTCCAAATTCTCTGTAGTTTTGTCGTAATTGGCACCGTAAGACACTGCTACCAATCTGAAAATCATTGACAGATTGCACCAGTTTCCGAAAAACGATTGTTTGAGCGACTTCCGTATCTCCAAAAAATCTGAAAATTTTACATACTTTATAAAACTCTCAGTTCTACAACTCTTGTCTTTTGAGTTTTCCCAAATTCGTAGTCGTTTGGTGCTTAAATACGTGGGTTTCACACCCAGGGTGTAAACATTTTCACACCTGTGAAATTCTGTTGTCAAAACAATTGTGAAACTAAGGCATCTGGAGGGTATGAATCATTGAAAGGAGAGATGTTTGTGATAAAGAACGCCTTGACACTACAAAAAAACAGCAGTTTTGCGACGGACCTTATTTCCGTCGCAAATTTACGTTTGCGACGGATATTTTAATGTTTGCGACGGGACACTTGGCGGGACCGATTTTTCCACTTGGCGGGCAATTTTGCGACGGAATTTTTATTATTTTGCGACGGACTATTCAATAAAATTTTATAAAATTATTTTATTATTCTGAATTTAGATAAAATTTGCGACGGAATTTAAATTCCGTCGCAAAATGCCGTTTTGCGACGGAAGGTTTTTTATTTTGCGACGGACTTCAATAAAATTTTATAAAATTATTTATTATTCTGAATTTAGATAAAATTTGCGACGGAATTTAAATTCCGTCGCAAAATGTGACCTAAATTAAAATCGGGTCCTCTTCTTTTCTTCTTCTTCTTCATTCGCATACTTTTTCAGGCCGCCGCTTCTTCTTCTTCTTTTCTTCTTCTTCTTCATTAGTAGCTTTGAATTTCATCTTCTTTCTATTCGTTAGCGTTGCATTTACAGCCAAATCGTCTTTGAGTATAAGATTCCCTATCCTCCCGGAACCGGAGCCGTCCAATCTGGAGCTGAAGACAGCGGTTTTCGCTCTCGGTAGCTTCTGGAGGTCGGAGGCGGCGTTTGGCTGTTTGGATGGTGTTGTACGAACAACCGCAGGTTATTCCGGTGGATCTAAGCCCAATCCAGAGTATAGAAGCTTGGGCAACCACGCCGAGTGCGTAAAGGTCAGCTTAAACTCCTTCCTTAGATTTTATTACTATCACATTGCTTGTATTCATGTAGTAATGTGCTTATTTTGGTCCCCAAATGCGCCCATAGGACATTCTGTATATTGTGGTTATTAAAATTGATTAAAGAGGGATTTTAGGTGGAGGTATCTTGAACCTTGACAGCTAGTGCCCCAAATTTCAAACATTTTAGGAAATTTTGTATCAAGGCCATCATTGCGAAAGCAGAATTGTTTTTTAGAAACTCTTATTCAAACGTCAATATCCTTCCTATGAAGCTATGATGTGGGATTTCACGAGTTCTTTTAATTTGAGTTACATTGGTTGGAATGTGGATGATGTGTTTCTTATTGATGCTTGTGTTGTAGTAGAATTTGTGGCAGACGAGGCATAAACTCACTCATAATTCTGTTGTTTTAATTATAGTGTTTAGTAATGAGTGCTGCAAACATTTAAGCTACTTCGGGGCTCTCATATACACCACGCAAAGGTTTTAAATGGCTAGTTTAGCTATAAACCACGGGCATTTTAAGGTACCCAAGTTTATTTGATGCACTTATTAGCTTCTGCAATTAGTTAAAGTCAAAGTTAGTTTCAAAAAAAAAGGGTGCGTGTTCTAGGGGTTGAAGCCTCAAGACATGCTGAGCAACCCCTACTCAAGAAATGGGCGTGTTTTTAGGACGGGATGGGACGTTACGACATCCCTTCAATGCATACATTAATATGATGATATGATATGAATCATAAATATGTGATTTCATCTGTCATTTCATTTATGATTGGATCTGTATCTTCTGCTCATAGCCAGTGGACAAGTTATTCATATATTGGGGAAAGTTTTCTGGAGTATGTTACCATTTTTAGATGATCATTTTGTGGGTTTAAGACATTGAATTCGGGTAAAATACAATTATTATGGTTTTCCCCGGGAGGACCCTTATGGAGTGTCACTATAGGAGGTTAGTATAGTCAATTCAAGTGATTGAATCTTTATTAGCTTAACTGGAATTATCTTTGTTTCAGAATTTGTTAGTCATATGTATTTGACTACATTGAAACTTGATCTTATAAACTGTTGAAATATAGCCATCGAAAGTGTTCATCAACTATGATACATGCACGAGTTAATTACACACATTAGAGATCTGTTCTTATTAATTGCAGTGACAAAAAATTGCCGTTTGCTTAAGAATTGCTGTGCTATTAAATAAATGCTTATGTAACAAAAAACTTTAAGGTATTACCATTGAACCACCGTTGTACCAAGTGGATGAACATGATGTATCCGTTTTTACTCACATTTACATAGTCAAAGTGTATGGATGAGTTGGATCCATCCACTTAATATGTATCATACGGTTTAGGTGTTGTGGTGGTGGTGGTGTTAATCAATTTCTGTCGGTCTTTGTTGATTATATATGAAATACTGTAGGTATCTATTGTTCTTTGAATCACCTAGAAACTGTCTTATAATCTTCTAGTGTATAAAGTGTGTGTTTAGCCACATTTGATGATTAGCAAAGCTAACTGGGCCTTTTTGAATCAGAGTTTTACATTGGTTTGGATACTTGTTGAAGTTTTTTTAGATTGTCATTCGTTCTAGCTGTGTTGCCTTTTAGGATACATTGGTTTGGATACTTGTCGAAGTTTTTTTGATGAACTTTTGACCTATGTTTATCTCACTTTCTTACTATCAGAACGAACTCAAAATCAGTTGGTCTAAGAAGATAAAATGCTCATAATATTCTGAATTATAATCCCTTAAATTTTCAGCTCGTTTGGGCTTCAACCCGACATTCAAAAACACCACACAGCCTAATTAGCTCCCAGCCGGACAGTTTTGACTAAGCAGTTTGTGACCAACTTTTAACTATTATAAAGGCCTCAAACCAGAATGGTTTCTCAATGAAAAATGTACCCCTATATGCAATATATAACACATCAAAAATTCAGCTCATTCCAAGTAGTATAGGGTACTCAAAAGTTCGACACAAAACCACATCAGAAAGCTGTAAAACAGATTTTCAATATCTGATGCGTTGATGATCGGTTGATGGAGAGGAAGAAGAATCGGTTGATGATCTAGATACTGATGAAGAGGAGGAAGAACTCTTCCATTCTAGTAGTGATAGTGAATAATAATGTATTAAATATTTTATTTTGTCATGATAGTGAATAATAACGTATTAAACATTGTAATTTATTATTAATTAGTATAAACGCCTTTTTATTATAATTGCATTTATATTAGTATAAACGTCATTTTCTGTGTCAAATAGATGTCAGGTAGAGGTAGAGGTAGAGGTAGAGGTAGGCGCGGTAGGGGTAGTTCCCCCTCCCCGGGCGTCTTCCTCTCCTCATGCATAAAGCGAGTTTGGATGATGAGATACACCAGGATGAGCGAGGAGGATTTTGGTGTCATTGTCAATGGTGACCTTGGATTGCCGAGTTTTGGATCCCGAGGGAAATGGTAAGTTAATACATATCTTGCTTTAATTTGTTTGTATTTTTATTTATATTTTGATTAACCAAATATATTAACAACTTATTGTTTTCAATATGACGAGTTTACCGACAACTATGTCAAGAAAATGGCCAAGAACGCCATAATCGGTGGCTTAACACTTTTGCCACCACGTGGCATAATGCCGACCAGGAGAGGCGAGGATAGGTGGTGGAACGCATTTAGGGTACGTCGTTCATATAAATATAACTATATATAAATATAACTATAATTATAACTATACATATAACATATATATATATATAACTATGTTGCAGGGTCATTTCAGCTTCGAGTTACGCCACGAGCGCCTGGTTAGGGAAGCTTTTGAGCGGTATGCTATCAACAGGGTCCCTGATTATATGTATCGGGCTCAAACAAACCCCGTGCTCGGCTTTGGATGACCCGGATATTCTCCGTCGATTCGAGAGTGGATTGGGAGTCCCGTAAGCAATTATTCAATATTTAATTAACAATACTTGTTTTATATATATATATATGTATGTACTAACTTGTTTATCTTATGTCGGAATAGGCGTTCAGAAACATCTGAAAAAGAAGCTAAACCGAGCTTCGGATCCGGTGAGGAAGGAAGATCCCAGGACACATGCTATGGGCGCGACGCGGCGTTATCGATTTCGCTCGGGCCATGGAGGACAATAGAGGCGCCCTATCGATCGGTGATCCGGTGAGTAGTTCGAAGAAGAAGAAGTCGGGCAACTTCGTCTCGAGGAAGTTTGAGAAAATCATGGTACGTTATGTATTCTAAATATTATATATACATTATATATATATATATCATGTAATTATTGTTACTAACAAATTTATATCATACTTTGCTGGGACGTCTTCACCTCGAAGAAAGCGAAAGCCAGGAGACTTGACTGACACCGCAATCGACCAGTCGCGTCTTTATTCTGAAGCGTGGTGGTTACGACAAGAAGGAGAGTTTTTGGCATGGGGTTGTTTGCCTCCATGTACTACGACGAGCTGCTGCTTTGCTCGACACACATCCGCCGAGACATACTCTCCGGGCATAATCACCCGTCTCACCTGGGAGATGGCGAGAGCAGATGACAGACTCATGCAGAAACCCAAAGCGAGGTTGGAGGAGCTAGAGAGAGACAGAAAGCGTCGGGATGACAGACTAGCGCTTGAGATGGGCGTGGATTACCCGGCCGGTTAAGCGGCATTCCTCCGGAGGATGCAACCCGGCATGCTGGCGACTGAGAGATGACCATTCGATCATGGACCTGGAGGAGGTGGCGTGGGTTTAGGTAGTACACCGGTCCGATCGGGTGACATTGTTTTGATACATTTTTATTTATTTTGGCTTATCGTATCCCCTTTGACGTATTTTTGACATTTCCTTTGGCGTATTTTTGACATATCCCCTTTGATATCGTATTCCGTTTATATTGTTGTTGTTGATAGCGGTAGCAATTGTAATGCTACCGGGAAAATTAAGGCTGTTTTGCGGCGGTGGTTTGGTCGTTTCTTTGCCAAAGCAACCATAATTTTCTGTTTAATTTATTTTTTGCGACGGAATATATCCGTCGCAATATGGTATTTGGCGACGGAAAAGGCTCATTTTGCGACGGATATGAAAAGATCTAAAATAAATAAATTATTTAATAAAAATAAGTTGCGACGGATTATACATTTTTTGCGACGGATTATACATTTTTGCGACGCAATTTTACATGTTTGCGACGGAATATTTCCGTCGCTATTTGTTATTTGCGACGGACTATACATTTCTTTGCGACGGAAATTATAATTAAAAAATAAAATAAAATACGTTATTATCCGTCGCAAAAGCCGTCGCAAACAATTTGCGACGGATAACCCGTCGCAAAACTGGGGTTTTGCGACTAAAATATGCGACAAAGAAAAATCGTCGCAAATCCGTCGCAAACTAGGGTTTGCGACGGAATAACCCTTGTTTGCGACGGTAATATTCCGTCGCAAAACTGCTGTTTTTTTGTAGTGTGAGTAGTGTGGTGAACGTGGAGAATGATTTGCACCGAGAAAATAGTTTTCATACGAGGGTTTTGGTTAGTGGGAAGATTTGCTTAATGAAAATTGATGCGGGAAGTCGTGCCAATGTCATAAGTCTTTGGTTTTGTCTCCGGTTTAGCTATTTCTACGACACCTCATCCTCAACCATATACGTTGCAAGGACTCGGTGATGTTGGTCAAGTGCGAGTTACCAAACAGGCCTTAATATCTTTTAATCTTGGTAGGCTCGATGATGAAGTTTTATGTGATGTAGCCCCTATGCCACGCTTGTCATATCATACTTGGGAGGCCATGGAAATATGATAGGAGGGTTACGTATGATGGGTATTTGAATAGCTACACCTTGCGCCATAAGAGGATGAGACTTACACTCCGTTCCTTATCCCTTGAAGATGCCCACAAAGATCAACTCAAACTGCAAATGTGATATGAGGAAGCTCGTTTGAAACGTGAATCCGAAAGGGAAAAGCCTTGGTTGAAGCAAACAACGAAGAGAGTGTTAACATTCAAGAGGAGGTAGTCCAAGAGTCTATGGTGGCAGATGCAATCACCGAGGAGAATGAGATTGTGGAAGAAGTAGTGGAGAGTCATGTTGACCATGCGGAACCTGAATTTGTGAATGCGCCTGAATTTGTGGATGAGAAATTAGAGAGTGATAAGGAATTAGTTGTGGATGAGATAGTTGACGTTGAAGAGGCATCCGTTGAAGAACTTGTTGAGAGTCGTGATGAGCATACAGAGGGTCTTGATACACCATCCGAGGTTCCCGATTTATCTTTGCAGGTAGTTTGTGGTGCGAAACCGGTGCATTGTTTTATGGATCCTTTTGATGTGCGTGTTGACAAAGTCCCTACACCATATTGTTATGATTACATTGCTTCTACGCCGAGTGTTCTTGACATCAATCTCAAGCCGTTGGACTTTTCTTTTGTTGCATTGATGAAGAATGACTCGTTCGTTCCACGCACCATTGTTGTGATGTCATTTGTTCACTTCATATTTGATCCCGATATATCTTTGCTTCTGCTTGTGGGTTGTTCGGGTTTGATTTGTGACGCTGCTCAGTTCTATGACGTCCTATTGATTCGAGGACGAATCCTTTCCAACCGGGAGGGAATGATGTGATCCGTCCCGAGACATTTTATTTGTTTTGTTTATTTTAGTTTTCAGTGTTTTAATGAATAAAACGGCCTTAAACCCGTGTCAAAAGTTGCCCATATGTTAGTATATTGGGCCAGGTGTTTATTTTTAGCAAATAATAGCCGTTTGGGCTTATTAGGGTTGAGTTAGGATTGTTACAAAATAAAGTGGCGAAAATTACTATGTAATTTATCCCACATTGCTTAGGAGTTGGTTAGTCATTTATTTTGTAGCCTATATAAAGGCATTCCTTGTAATTTTATATGAATAATCAATGAATGATGAATCTATTATAATGAAATTGAGAGTTTTCTCTTCTTCCTTGGTCTGTGATTGATCAAGAACATCGCTTGCGAGCGAGTGATCTCTTTGTCGTAGAGATTGCACCCCTTTTCAAGAGCTTATCAGCGTTCTTGAGCAAAGCATTGAGTTGTTCTTGGCCTCCTCTCCTAGCTGCTTTGCTTCGGTTAGGTTAGGGTTTCCGCTCCTATTGATCCTTTCGTCGATCTCCGGGATCGTATCACATCAGTTGGTAGCAGAGATGACGCATCTTAACGGTTGTTCTTCCTCCGGCTTGGGCTGTCCATGCTCAACATAAGTATCAATAATCAAATTATCCAAAGCCTCTCGCATCCTTCTCCTTTGCAACCTCGTCATAGGTCCATCTCGAATTACCAAATGATCTATCGGTTGCATCGGGGCCAACGGGTCGGGAACCTCATTCGCAATCGTATCATTCCCGTGTCAAAAGTTGCCCATATGTTAGTATATTGGGCCAGGTGTTTATTTTTAGCAAATAATAGCCGTTTGGGCTTATTAGGGTTGAGTTAGGATTGTTACAAAATAAAGTGGCGAAAATTACTATGTAATTTATCCCACATTGCTTAGGAGTTGGTTAGTCATTTATTTTGTAGCCTATATAAAGGCATTCCTTGTAATTTTATATGAATAATCAATGAATGATGAATCTATTATAATGAAATTGAGAGTTTTCTCTTCTTCCTTGGTCTGTGATTGATCAAGAACATCGCTATGAGCGAGTGATCTCTTTGTCGTAGAGATTGCACTTTTTCAAGAGCTTATCGCGTTCTTGAGCAAAGCGTTGAGTTGTTCTTGGCCCTCCTCCTAGACTGCTGCTCAGTTAGGTTAGGGTTTCCCGCTCCTATTGATCCTTTCGTCGATCTCCTGGGATCGTATCGCATCAGCAAGCCTAAAATAAGTTAGAATTCTCTGTATAAGTCTATACTTAGAGTCTTACATGTTGCATAAGTTGAGTTAGACAAGTATTGTACTAGTTGGTAGGATGGCAAAGTAAAACAGAAATCCGGCAGAGTGAAGCCGGCCAAGTACCAGCAGAGAAGCATGAAGACATTATGGTCTGACTTATAACCAAGGAAGTCTGTGATGACCTTAGATAAGTCTAAGTTAAAATTAAAATGATGAAATACATTGTCAAATATGGTGTACACTGATCTCACCCAAATCAAGGATCAGTGAAGTACAAGAAGTACCTGAAAGATCAAAGAAAAGAACAATGCAGTAAACCGGTAGAGTAAACTGACTATCGGCTGAGTAAAGACAGAGCAGTGATGGAAGAACCAAACAGCCAAGTCAGAAGGATCACTTAACCGTTCAGGGAATGGCCAAGTAAACTTTACTTGTTCAGATTTCAAATGATGAAGATCAAGCATTAAATGCATAATCAATTGAGGATCAACCAATGACGGATTTTCTGATAGACATTTGAAGAAATCTGATCATTGTAATCAAGGAGAATATAATTAAGGTGGAATCAAGAATTAAATCAAGGATCATTCTCCACATTAAATAGCCAATAGACGGAAATTCAAATCAAGGATTATCAAGGCTATAAATAGAAGGCATTGACAGAAAAGAAAGAGAATGATTGAATCTGATAAGAAACAAGCAGAAACTCTGTCAAAGTACAAATCCTTCTATCTGTACTTAAAGGGAACATCTAGAGATGATTGCGGTCAAGTTAAATTACTAACTCGATGCCTAAATAACCACTAGCAAGTGAACTAGGTTCAATCGCAGTATAGCTAGATAGAGTCGAGGTCGATCCCACAGAGAATCAATTTGTGGATCCTAACTTAAATAGTCAACTAGTTATTTCGTTTGACAAATACGGTCTATGACCAGCATAAAGTACGAGAAAAGAAAGACACACTCAAACATATAAATAACACATAAACAAATAACGTAATCAACTGCCCAATTATAACCGTGATCCTCTGGATCTAGACAATTTATATAACAACAAGACTTATCAACTATTAATCCGTCCATATTCATTTATAGTGGCTACGGGAGTCATCCTCTTTAACTTGACTTAGCACCGGTAGGTCACTAGATCACTGTGATATTGTTACGTGACTTCGCCTTTTGGTGCCTCCATCTCATATAACTCACACGCTTACGACTCTAAGGATGCCGATATTAACCGTACACCTCGTCCAGGCAACATTCCTTTGGTTAGGCGTACTTCCTAGACGATCACTCAAACTCTCGTCCAACTAACAATTACCAATTTATAGTCTCATGCTAGTTTACGATCTACGTATAAGAAGGTGCGCGCAATTCCCTAATATAACCCTACCTAGATAACGCTGAAAGTCCGAAGATCAATTCATGAGCCTACCTAAGAGTTTTATACCGGTATTTCCTTTTTACACGTTTTAATTAAATCAAGTGAGTGACGTAGCCATAGCCATACCTACTGAGATAACAGATTCAATTAAGCTAACCTAATCATAAAGACGTGACTGATTAACGGATGAAAACAGGTTTGACAACTCTCGGTCGACCGAATAGGTGCTCTCGGTCGACCGAGTGACACCTCTCGGTCACCCGAGAGTCTGACTCCCCAGATTTACATCCCCGAACATATTTCTCAGCGTTTCATATACGAATCGGATTATATAGCGAATCATCAGGACATCATATAGACTAATCTAAATACACGTAAATTAAACACACAGATTCATCCGTAGATGTTAGGTAGAGGACGTAGGGTTTGGGATCCTTATAGACAAGGTATCACCATTGCCCTAACGTCATATCCTAGATCTACATCATCTAGATATGAATACCTACTCAAACAATCAAAGCATAATTGGGAAATTGATTACTTAAAAGAAAACAAGAAGATAAACTAGGGCTTACATGTTTGCAACCCTAGCAACCTCCGCAAGCCTAAAGAATCCTTATTTGCTTATTTGTAAATATGAAATAGTATTGGTGAATGCCTCCTAAAAAATACAAAGGACTTGTGTTTTTATAGAGCCTCAGCCGTCATAGAAAACCGACTTAAAATGCCAACACTCTGAACCCTAACCGACTCAAATAATGTGCCGAACTTCTTCTGGACTGTAGGCCCACTCGGTCGACCGAATGCATGGGCTCGGTCGACCGAGCCTTACATGCTCCTGGCTTTCTCCTCTTTTTCATCTTGGGCCTCTGAACTTGTGCGTGATCCATCAAAGCTTTTCGAAGTCCATCCTTGTGCTCCCAAATGAGTTACTACAAATATAACGTGAAATATAGTCGTAATATCAAATAATATAATAAAACCTCTTAATACATAATAATGAATCGTAACTCTCGACATATGTAAATTGAGCGTATTACGACTTATTATTACTCTATTATAGCTCTTTTAAACTAGAATCGGGGATAAAGGTCATAGAATAATGGGCACAAAATGACCGTTATCAACTACCCCCCACTTAGCCTTTGATCGTCCCGATCAAAATATCAACAAGTTATTCCCCATAAACTACTCTCCAGTGGTCACAGTATACTGACACAAGAAACTCGAATCAACTCATATCCTCTATGCTCATCAGTTATCCATTATCCACTATTCATCATGAATCGATGTGTTGTGTGCATGTGCATTGAGTTTTAAACATTCGTAGCAAGATTAGAGCTTATGCAAACTTCGTAGTCTTAACCTACCAACTTCAGTATTCCCATTTCTCAAGCCTTTTAATTTTTAAAGCACTAGAATAATAAGCAAGAGCGTATCTATAGGGTTTTGGACACGGAGACCGAGTACTACTCAAAGCCTCTTAAAGAGTTGAATATTCTTTTCATATCTTCATATTTTTCAGATACTATCAATCTCAAGAAGGAAAACTTTTTAGAATTTCCCTCTATCTTAGATCAAATATTAGCATCGAATATTACCACAAGCGCGAGGCTACTTTGGTAACTTACTACAAGCCCAGTGTTTTAACATTGTCAAACACAGGTACGTCTCAAGCTTATTACTCAGCTTTTGTGGCTAGAAGTTTTAGGAACACATCCGACGATAAATTTGACACTAGGTAAGCATAATCAATCATCTATGCAATGTACACATTATAATTTTACCTTTTATAACAAGCGTAGTACATCTCGATTCAATTATTGAATAAGTGAATAATAAACAACTACTTGCAACGGACAATATGAATATCATTAAGTTTACTAATTAAGAAATCGCAGGAGTATAAAGTGATCACGTACTCATGAAATATGGTTTACTTCTTATTAGATATAATTATCGAGGACTTCACAAAAGTAAATGTGATTCTAAGTTTAAATTTAAAATTTTTCATTTTATTTACTATTTGATATATGGGAACATATGGAATTACTCATTTGAGCTAAGTGACTTGTACCCCCACTTAAACAATGCATTGTCCTCAATAAAAAAAAACGAAAGAACAAACTCAAAAAGGAACTTAGCTCGGATAAGCGTGGAAGTTTGAACAAGTCTTAGGACTTGGCAGTGATTCAACGAGCACGCAGGCATTGGCTCCATAGCGAGCGGAAAAATAATCACCGCAACACATATCTTATACAAGGCTCGCAACTCGTTACAGGATTAGTCCAAACTGTAATAATCAGAAAAATGGGACCGTAAAAGGTATAACAATTTTCTTAAACATTTTCAAGTCCATTAATTAATGATTACATTTCAATACATTGCAACAAGTCCAAAACATTACATAAGTTCGAATTTAGGAAACAGAGAAACTTGCTCTATATAACACGACATACTAGTAGAAATGAATCAAAATAAAAACTCGTTAACTATAGGAAATGCCAACACTTAAATTAAAATACTTAATCCCATCCTGGATTGAATGGTGCTAGTTGCAAATTGTTCGGGTCGGCTTCGTCAGCATCATTCTCGGGTTCCCCTTCTTGATCGTGGCCGTGAACGACAGGCGGTGGGACAGAACTCAAAGATAGGATAGGCATTGGCTCCACATAGGAATCGCCGCCTAACACTGGGCACTCAGCTCCCTCACAGAATGAAGTGATTAGTGAACCAAAAGGTAAGGTATGCCGAGGCTTGAGAGCATCGTCTGTCATCTCCTTGCGTATCAATGCCCCCACATTCACAGGCCATCCCATGTACAACCAATAGATCAAAGTGGCATGAGTATAGTAAACCGTAGATACATGCTTAGCCGGGAAGATATTAGAACGGATAAGCCGATTAAGGCACTTATCCTCCCATCTCCTAAAGTCTGTTTCCGCAAATGTGCGGGCAACCTCCCTATAGTCCATTCTATTCCTAGATAGGCTCCAACTTCCTCCAACCAAGCATCGGACCCATCAAGCGTCGCCATATACTCGGCCCGTCCTCCGAGATATCAACCCAAAATAATCATTAATCGTGCCGGAGAAATGATAATTGGTGAATCCACGAATAATAACGACATTGGTGTCGGGTGTATACGCAAATAAGCATAAAATTCTCTTACCCAATTGGCGTTGACCCGGCCTGGGGTGCGGCGACATCACGCCATTGATAACTTTCCACCAACTCCAAAAGCTCATCCCCACAATTGTCCAAATCTAGACCCCGAGCTCGATGTGCGGGGCATTAACGAAATGATTAGTAAGCGAAGAATATACCTCCCGACTCGCGAATGGTGTGGGACCCGTTGATCATTGGAATATCGCCTTCCCTGACCACAAAGCGAGCGGCTCTGCGTCTTCTTGGTGGCATCCTGGCGAGATAAGCAGCGCAGCAGCGACAGACGAAAGGCGGCCCGACTCTCGGTCGACCGAGAGCAATCACTTGGTTGACCGAGTGTGGAGAATCGGCGAGCTTGACCTCACGGTCCTCTACCCTTCCCGTGGACTGAATCTATTGATCAGAAAAAATTTCGATAGGCTTTTCAAGGTGAGTGAAAATGGTGAAATGGATGAAGATTTTCAGAACATTTCCATTTGATTTCTACAGGGGTTTGAGAAAACAAGGTGGATGGAGAATTTGGGATGAAGGAATTGGGGAATAGGAATGAGGAGAATGAAAGAGAGGATGTTGGGTTAAATAGAAAAATGGAGTTTGAAGAAATGGAATGTGATTGGTGTAGAAAAGTTGTTGGGGATTGATGAGGTGGAAAGGTGGAATTTGAAAATTTGAATTGGGATAATAAAGAAGTTGGGAAGAGAAAAAGGTGAATGGTTGGGAAGAGGGAAGGTGAGTGGGGATGTGTAGAAATTAATGGTGTTGACCATTTTAATAAATTTGACACATACCGTAAAATAACTACAATATATATGATTGCCAAAATGTATTATTTCACTCTTACACGAAAGAATTTTCTAACCAATAGGTCGTCTCAAGCATAAAAGCCACCTCATTTTTATCATAAATAAATCAAACAATCTGGTCTAAGCATTTGTAAGATAACGCATTATCATTTCCTTAATCAACAATTTTTACAAAGATTCAATTGCGGTAGCTTCACTTCACATGAAAACGATTCGAATAAAAAAATTATTTTGCACATCCTTAACTCAACGATCGCCGGAACATGGCAAAATAGAAAAAAACTTCTTATCGTTTCATGCTACTTTTATTTAGAAAAAGAAAAAAATAAAAAAAAATAAAAATAGAGATAAAAATAATGAAGGATAGAAATAGTTCTACAGTTTAAGTCGGTAGCTCGACTTCCCAAAATATCACTCTCTAAGAATTGTTCTTGACTTGCCAGGTATTCACCCGACTAACCTTCACCGAAAACGTCTTGCCATTCCTTTGCACGAGTGCCTTTCCGTGGGATGTACGTCTGACGAAAAGACAATCAAGCTGTCCATCTAAAGCAGGCACCGACTTGCGGGATCGTTTGATTTCGATGAGCTTTCTTGATTTGAACTCTACGAGTTCGCGGCGACTCTCCTCCTCCTATCCTTAGGTTTGAAAGCGAGGCTTGGCATCATCCTTATTAACTCAGTGTGCAGGTGAGCGGCTCTATCTCGGCTTAGGATTGTAAGGACCTCTTTCTCATCTCGATCGTCAATATTGTCATCATCACACTCCTCGAACTTGGAATCACATCCGGTTTAGAACCAACGACTTCTATAATGTTTAAACTTACCGGAATAGGGAACTCAGGGTTCTTTATCCCAAAAGTCTCGAGAACCTTTAGCATCAAACAATGTGATCTCATGCCTAGTCATACGAATAAGAGCTCAGAGGTATTAATAAAGGACCTACCCAAGATAATTGGGCTATACGGATGCTCCTACATGTCCATTACGACCAAATCTATCTTAAACCGAAGTTGTCCGATACCAATGATCATGTTATTCATTTGTCCGGACATGATGGTTCTAGTACTATCCATGAATCTCACTTTTAGCGGGGTGTTTGTGGGAGTCGAATCATATTCCTATCGCAAAGGCTTTTAGGAAAATGTTTAAGCTTGATCCGAGTCAATTAAAGCCAATCCCAAGTGTGCTTGTTCTAGGGTAACATCTACAAGGAATGCCCTGTGGTCATCTAACTTTGGCATTAACCGAGATTCATCTTCAACATATTTTGCCTCCTTAGCACAGGTGACTATAGGTCGTTCCATATCTACGCTACTCTCGAACGGACTCTATCTCCGACATGTAATCCATATAATCAATATACGAATCTGAATCGAATCGAATCCGAAGAAATCACCGGGATTTAAAGCACACATACCTCTTTTACATACGCTTCACTTGCTTCCCTTGACTTCACGGCTTCCGAATTCGTTCTTTCATTTTTGCTATTCTCTCCTTCGACTTTTGCGTCATCGGCTTCATTGGTGTTGTCTTGGTTCAGTAAAGCGTTAACATCCTCTTCCTTAACCTTGGAAAATTGTTTTGATGACATATTGTTTATCACGAACAATCTTACGAGTGATTTAGTTACGATTATACGCAACATGAGAAAAACAACAAGCGGTCAATAAACTAACAAATCGATCACGATTGCTCATATCTGCTGCTAGAAGCTTACAACCTACTAACGGGAAAAAAGCGAAGCGAAAGGAAAACAATGCCGTCGGATAATATAGAACAATGAAAGGGCTCGGTCGACCGAAAGCGGCATTGTTCGATCGATCGAACATATCTGAACATATATATATAAATATATTTTTTTTTTATTTTACTCACTTGTAAAAGAAAAGCGAAACAAAAAAGCGAAATAAGCAAGTAGATCATTTAAGCGGTTGGACCATTGATTCCCGGCAGCGGCGCCAAAAACTTGATTGCGGTCAAGTTAAATTACTAACTCGATGCCTAAATAACCACTAGCAAGTGAACTAGGTTCAATCGCAGATATAGCTAGATAGAGTCGAGGTCGATCCCACGAGAGAATCAATTTGTGGATCCTAACTTAAATAGTCAACTAGTTATTTCGTTTGACAAATACGGTCTATGACCGAAGATAAAGTGAGAAAAGAAAGACACACTCAAACATATAAATAACACATAAACAAATAACGTAATCAAGCGCCCAATTATAACCGTGATCCTGCGGATCTAGACAATTTATATAATGACAAGACTTATCAACTATTAATCCGTCCATATTCATTTATAGTGGCTACGGGAGTCATCCTCTTTAACTTGACTTAGCACCGGTAGGTCACTAGATCAACGTGATATTGTTACGTGACTTCGCCTTTTGGTGCCTCCATCTCATATAACTCACACGCATTTACGACTCTAAGGATGCCGATATTAACCGTACACCTCGTCCAGGCAACATTCCTTTGGTTAGGCGTATTTCTTCAGACGATCACTCAAACTCTCGTCCAACTAACAATTACCAATTTATAGTCTCATGCTAGTTTACGATCTACGTATAAGAAGGTGCGCGCAATTCCCTAATATAACCCTACCTGAGATAACGCTGAAAGTCCGAAGATCAATTCATGAGCCTACTAAGAGTTTTATACCGGTATTTCCTTTTACACGCGTTTTAATTAAATCAAGTGAGTGGCGTAGCCATAGCCATACCTGCGAGATAATGATTCAATTAAGCTAACCTAATCATAAAGGCGTGGTCGATTAACGGATGAAAGCAGGTTTGACAACTCTCGGTCGACCGAATAGGTGCTCTCGTCGACCGAGTGACACCTCTCGGTCACCGAGAGTCGACTCTGCATTTACATCCCGAACATATTTCTCGGCGTTTCATATACGAATCGGATTATATAGCGAATCATCGAGGACATCATATAGACTAATCTAAATACACGTAAATTAAACACACAGATTCATCCGTAGATGTTAGGTAGAGGGCGTAGGGTTTGGGATCTTATAGACAAGGTATCACCATTGCCCTAACGTCATATCCTAGATCTACATCATCTAGATATGAATACCTACTCAAACAATCAAAGCATAATTGGGAAATTGATTACTTAAAAGAAAACAAGAAGATAAACTAGGGCTTACATGTTTGCAACCCTAGCAACCTCCATAAGCCTAAAGAATCCTTATTTGCTTATTTGTAAATATGAAATAGTATTGGTGAATGCCTCCTAAAAATACAAAGGACTTGTGTTTTTATAGAGCCTCACCGTCATAGAAAACCGACTTAAAATGCCAACACTCACGAACCCTAACCGACTCAAATAATGTGCCGAACTTCTTCTCGATTTGTAGGCCCACTCGGTCGACCGAATGCATGGGCTCGGTCGACCGAGCCTTACATGCTCTGGCTTTCTCCTCTTTTACGTCTTGGGCCTCCCGAACTTGTCTCGTGATCCATCAAAGCTTTTCCGAAGTCCATCCTTGTGCTCCCAAATGAGTTACTACAAATATAACGTGAAATATAGTCTGTAATATCAAATAATATAATAAAACCTCTTAATACATAATAATGAATCGTAACTCTCGACATATGTAAATTGAGCGTATTACGACTTATTATTACTCTATTATAGCTCTTTTAAACTAGAATCGGGGATAAAGGTCATAGAATAATGGGCACAAAATGACCGTTATCAAGAGATCAACTCAGCAATCAGAACTTCAATTCCATATCAAGCTCTGAGATTGATCAACAAATCTGTGAATTCAATTCACATGAACTAAGGCAATTGAATCAGAGGAATCTGAGAAGGAGTTGCAACCTTTGTGATAGTTGCTGAAAGATTTGTTCTCAAGGAGCAGTGATAGGTGAGTCCTTTGAAGCTTTTGAAGCCAGGGAGTGATAGTCTTGTAGATTGTGAAGCTTGTGTAGCCAAGTACAATCATGCTATTGTATCTGTGAAAACAATAGTGAATTCCTCCAATCATCACGGGGAGAAGAGTGGATTAAGGGATTACACCACCCGAACCACTATAAACCTTTGTGTCTATTTACTTTCAACAATTTAGTCTACAACACTTTATTTCATTGCATTCTCTATATCTATGATTGAATAATCTACTATGAACCAACATTTAAAGAAGGGACTTATCCATTTGCCCAAAAGCTTTTAAATATAAATTTTTTTGAAACTCCACTATAGTCATTTCACCCCTCGACTATAGTTTTACCCTCTCTGGGACCAACAATTGGTATCGGAGCGGTGTTTCTAGTATCACTCTGTTTAGATCTAATTTCTTGTAACAAGGAGATCACATATTTTCAAAGTAGTTTTCAAATTTGTACTTTCTATATATATCTCTTATTTGTACTTATGGATTCCTCAAATTTCATGTCAAAGGTACCTGTATTTAATGTTAATAATTTTGATGAATATAAAATATGGATGTTGTCTCATCTTGCAGCTACTCATGAGGAGAAGCTGGATGTAATCAATGATGGCCCAATCAAGATCACTACTGTGATAACCACATGAGCAGATCAAGGAAAAGAAATAGATAAACTCAAGAAAGATTGGACCAAGGATGACAAGATAAAAGAAAATCTTGACTTTGTTGCAAAAGACATGATCTTGAAGAATCTAGACAATAATATGTTCATGAGGATCAAAGATTGCAAAACAACAAAGGAGATGTGGGACAAATTAGCGTTGATTAATGAAGGATCAAAAGCAGTTAAAGAAAACAAATTATCTGTTGCAAAACAGAAATTTGAGAACTTCAAAATGAAGACTGGTGAATCCATTGATGAAATGGACAATAGATTTTCAAGCATCATCAGTGAATTACAGCAGCTTGGACATCATATCCACATAAGGAAGTCTGTCTAAAAATCTTGAGAGCCTTATCTGAGAGATGGAAGATCATCACATTAGTAATCAGAGGGACAACAAATCTTGCAAACACTGACACCTTGACTCTGATGTTTCAATTAAAGGCTCATGAATTTTGAGTCGAACGGTGAAGACAAGATACCGAAGAGACAAACAAGGCGGTACCTTTGGTAGAACCATAGCAAAGCAAAGCGGTGATGCAAACGGCAAAGAGACACGGGAGCTGAAGGAACAGGTAGCTTTACTGGCTAAACGTTTTAACAGGTTTAGCAAGAAGAAGCAATTCAAAGGAGGTTCATCATCAAACAAGAAGTCATGCTCAAGCAAAGACATGAAGAAAAAGGATGATGAATACAGATGCTTCAACTGTAAGAAGAAAGGTAATTTCAAGGCTGATTGCCCTGAAGAAAAAGACAAAGATGAGGATAAGAAGAAGTACAAGACAACTGAAAAGAGAAAATGTAAGAAGGCACTCAAAGCTAAAACTAGCAGTGAAAGGAATGAAAAATAGTCTAAAAATGATTCTGATGATGATGAAGCTAAAAGCTCAGACAATGTAAAGGCTTACTTATGCCTTATGGCTAAAGAATCAAATAAAACAGAGGTAACTTCTAGTTCATTTTCATCATCAAGTGCATCGACATCTGACACTGTAAAATCTTCTATTCTCTCATTAGATTTTGCAAACCTGATCCAAAATCTTATGAGTAAATTTGAAAAAATTGAGACGACTCATGAAATTCTGGAACAGGAGAGTGAGAATCTAAGAGAGGAAAATAAAAGGCTAAAGAAAGAACTGGATGGACTAAAAGCTGAACAAACAAGTAAGGAAGTAAACTCACCTGATCAACAAACAACAGATGTACATACATCTGGTGTTGATGCACTGAATGAATGAAAAGCGTTGGAAAGGTGTCCTAAACCCAATCGGGTTGGACCGGATCCGACCGGGTCGGGTCATGTACAGTCTATTTAGTTCATGTAATAACTTTATTATAATTAATAAAAGCACTTATGTTATTATATATTGTTTATCTTCATATTATTTGTTGTATATATATAGTAACGTCCCCTAGTATCAAATGTGATAGAGAAACCATGATAGTGATTATGGTTGATGAGATCTCTAATCACTATAACAAGGTTGGTGCTTAAATGTCTCTAGTCTTACATATTATCAAATGGGACATTGATAGTATATTCAGACTAGCACGTATTGGATGTCTTCTATCTTTTAGAAGATAGGGATAGATCTCGTCTATCGAAGTGTAGGGACACTTGGACTGTACGTGGACGTGTATTAGAGAATGCGTACGTTAGACTAACCCACTTACATTAAGTGTCACACTATGTGGCGGTTGTGTAATTATCCTTTTGACCGGAGTCTTCATGGCATCACGGTGTGGATTGTCATGCTTTGACACTATTGAGATTTCTCCTAACCACGGGGAGATCATGTGGTAGTGATTGGGTATGATATTTAAGCATGCGGAGTATACATGATTGGTCATCCGGGAATCGCATATCCTATGATTTGGATCGAATATCCGAAATGGCCTTCTTATAAGGAATGTCTAGCTCTCGAGAATCTTTGCAAAGTGGGAGTAATTGTGTTATTCCAAGAGAGCATGATATCCAGATTATAAGATACGGTCGTTAATGTATTGACACTCGAGATATGATCGTATGGATATTATTACAGCGATAGGATTGTAAGTTACTTGGTAACTGCTTCACAAGAAAGGTAGTAGTCTTTTCTTTTGACTCTTCCGATGATTGGGGGTCACGGTGTGTTGCTAGACGCGATCCCGTGATCGTTAGGTATGAAGGGCATTTTAGTAAATTTCACTTTGTGTCTGCGGCCAACATATTCGGAAGCCTATCAGGTCACACACATATGAACATCGAGTCGGATTAAAACGCGGTTATAGTTGATAACCAAATAAGGAAAGTTTATCTCTAGACTATAAAGGTTATAGTGGTAAATTAATATGGTGGTATTTATTTATTATGAATAAATAAAACACAAGATATTAATTATATACAAATTATATTAATTAAAGAATATTCCGGAAGTCAATTAGTTGACTAATGGGGCGCTATTTTTTTAGTGTGTAAGATACACTTGGATTGTGCACTTTAATTAATAAGATTGTCATAATATTAATATAAGATATTAATTGATTTTGAAAAATAGATTTATGGTAATAAGATAATTATAATCAATATAAGATATTGTCAAAATAAATTATAATTAAAGAGATAAATAAATCTAGTTGATTTTCCTTATTTTATTGGGAAAAAGTTTTCTTCTCCTACACACATATGGGGTGCCACTTTTGACTATAAATAAGAGGTGGGTGTCAAGCTCTTTTGTACATCACAATTGCAAGAGCTCATAGTTCTTGTGTAAAATAGAGAGCTATCCATAATGAGTTTGTGAGGGAAGAAAAAGTCCGGTCTAGCGACGAGAGTTTTTACGATAGCAATCAGGAGGATTCCGGCAAGGGGTTCGTGTGGATTAGCGATAGAGGGCCGGCCAGCGTGGGCGGCTTGCGCGATTGAACTACTCTCCGTTGGCGGTCAAAGCGACGATCTTATAGATCATCTGAGGTATAACCGTCAAACTACTTAACGTGTTTATTGCTTTAAACGAAGAACGATCTAGAAAAGGAAATCAAATTTCAAATTCCGCTGCGTTAAACTAGTGATTTCCTAACAGTGGTATCAGAGACAGACTTCGAGCTTAAGCAATAAGCATAAATTAATTGCGTAGTATTTAATTGATAGATGCAAATCACGAAACGTTAAAACAAAAAAAAATTTAGGGTTCATGGGGGTCGGCAGATGGCGGCGCCTTCTTCCTGGCCGCGGGCGGCGGTGGCCTAGAAGTTTCGCCGTCCGTCGGCTGTCTTCTTCCGATGGGGAGATCGACCATTTTCGTTTTGTGATATTTATTGTGCATAGATATCTCGTTTGTTTAATTGTGTCACATGGCCAACCAATGGTTCAAATAGTTTGAGCCATTGGGAAACCATTTTGACATATTGGCCTTTCCAAATTTTGATTTGGAATAGGCCTAGGTCCTTTTCAAATATTTGATTTGTAAAAGGCTTAGGCATAGGCCACTTCCAAAATTTTGATTTTGGAAAGCGGCCAGGCCTAAACCCAAATTATTTGCCTTTCCAAATATTTGATTTGGAATAGGCCGAGGCCCTTTCCAAATATTTGATTTGTAAAAGGCCTAGGCCTAGGCCACTTCCAAAATTTTGATTTTGGAAAGTGGCCAGGCCTAGACTAAAATAATTTGGCATTTCCAAATATATGATTTGGAATAGGCTGAGTACTTTTCAAATATTTGATTTGTAAAAGGCACAGGCTCAGCCACTTCAAAATTTTGATTTTGGAAAGTTGCCAGGCCTAAGGTAAATTTAGTTTTGGAAAGGAAACAAATAGGAGACTTTATAATTTTAATTTTATTGTGAATAGTTCAAATTTAATTGAAATTAAAATCGATTTAAAATTAAATGTTAATTTTAATTTTCGATTAAGTCATATAATTATTTAAAAGTTATTTAATTATTTGACGTGATAAAATAAAGACGCGTGAGTAGTTAAAATTAGAATTTAATCTTTTTCATAAGATAAAATTGTATGGATTGGATGTGTAGATATAATGTGATTATATGGACCCCGATTGATCATGGACTCGACCAATAGGATAGATGGGAATGTTTTCTTTATGTTGGTTTTTGAAAACTTGTCCTAGGCCGTTATGAAAAACGTGACGTAGTTTATTTTTTGCATTTATCCTATTCCCGTTAGCTCCCTCCCGTGTGCGGCGGGTGTAATTATTAGATAAATTATTATGTAACAAGAATGGAGCAAGAAGTTGAAGACCAAGGAGAGATAAAGAACCCATTGGCGTATAGCAATAAAGATCCTATTGGCGGTTGCAGATACCCTTAGTTTGTGACCAGCGGTTTAAATCGGTTTGTATTGAAACCGCACTAGGAAAAGTCTATGATCATACCGGTTATTTTGTGCGCGGAATGTTGTGTATGTTTTACTTTATATGATATAGTAGTAATATGCACATAGTAGATGAGACCATAATTAAACCAAATTAATTAAGTGAATTAATTTAAAATTTTCCCACATCAAAAATCAAGTCGAGTTGCCTCCCATATTATAACGATTTGAAGAGCCCTTGTCGGACCCAACTCACCAGCCAAAGCGGGGGTTGACCTACCTCGGGTATATCGTCGTTTTCGAGATATGATTGAAAGAGATCTCATGAATATTGGGGTTATGACTGGACTAAGAATTCTCTCGGCCACCAGCCAAAGCGGGGTCGTTTGGATTTTAGAGGCAAGGGTTTGACTATTCTTTCATAAGATGAAATATTGTCAAGGAGTTGACTAGTCAAACAACAAGAATCGTATAAGATACGATCGACAAATCGTTGTCCACCTGTTTAATTATTTTCAGCCCATCAGCCAAAGTTGGGGGTCGGGATAGTTCGATAGGATCTTGCCTACTAAATGAATTATTTTCTTGAAAGCCAATAGAGAATAGTTGGCTAGTGGGAGTAAAACCCTTATAGATTTATTAAGTGCAAATTTAGGGTTTTCATACATGAGCTTTTACTTATTCTATCTTTATTTATTGTTGTGGAAAATGTCAAACAAATTGAACCTTCGTTTTATCTTCGAAAACAAGCTTGACGAGATGAATTTTCTCGATTGGGAAAGAAACCTCAAAATCGTTTTGAGGCACGAGAAGATTGGCTATGTCTTGGACGAGGCCCTACCAGAAAAGCCCGCTGAGGGTTCGGCTGCAGATGTTGTCGAGAAGTACAACAAGCAATCATTCGCGGCGATCTTGATGCTACATGTATCATGCTTGCTTCTATGACACCTGAATTGCAGAAACAACATGAGTCTATGGACGCCTACTCTATCATGGTCCACCTGAAGGAACTTTATGCTTCTCAGTCTCACACTAAGAGGTACGAGGTCTCGAATGCCCTTTTTAGTTGTAAGATGGCATCTGGGACTGCAGTGGGGTCACACGTGCTTAATATGATCGGGTACATAGAGAGGCTTGGAAAGCTGGGCCACAAGTTGGAGAGAGTCGAGTATTGACTTGATTCGCAATCTCTACCCTGATTCATTCTCGCAGATTCGTGATGAACTATCACATGAACAAGATAGATTGCTCTCTTGCGGAGTTATTGAACATGTTGAAGGCTGCTTTGAGGGCACTTTGTGGGGAAGGGAAAGAAAGTGTTCTTTGGTCACTTGAGCAAGGGCAAGGCAAAAGCCCAAAGAAGTCCAAGAAGGCGAAGGCTTCACCTAAGCCAACTCTAAGATAGCGAAAGACAAATCCAAGGATGCTTGCTTCCATTGCGGTGAGACCGGACATTTGAGAGAGAAGCGCAAAGGCTTCTTGAGTACAAAGAAGAAGCATTCGATGCTTCGACTTCGTGTATATTTATGATTGAGATCAATATTGCTTCTTCTAAGTCTAACCACTTTGGGTATTAGATCACTGGTTATGGTTCTCATATTTTTATGCGAATATGCGGACACTAAGAAGAACTAGAGATCCGAGGAAAGGAGAGGTGGACCTACGCGTTGGAAATGGAGCAAGTGTTCTTTGCACTAGCCGTAGGAGTTTATTTTCTTTCATTGCCCAATGGGCTAGTACTTGAACTTAGTAACTGTTATTTTGTTCCTGCTCTTACGAAGAGCATTATTTCCATTTCGCATTAGATGTTGATGGTTTTCATTTACGTTTGAGAATAAATGTTGTTCTTTTTCACGTGATGGAATCTTTTATGGTAAATCTTGCCATACAAAGCAATGGTCCCTGCATATTAGATATGAATGCTGACGTACTTAATATAAATAACAAGAAAGCCAAAACAAATGACTTGAATGAATCCTACTTATGGCATTGTAGACTTGTCCATATAAATAAGAATCGCATTTCCAAACTCCATAAAGATGGAATGTTGGATCAATTCGATTACGAATTGTTTGATACATACGAAGCTTGTTTACTTGGAAAGATGACAAAGTCACCTTTTAGTGGCAAAGGATAAGATCCAATGAATTGCTTGAGCTCATACATACTTGATGTATGTGGCCCAATGTCAATTCAAGCCAAAGGAGGATACTCTTATTTTATCACTTTCACCGATGACCATTCTCTCTATGGTTATATATACTTAATGAAGTATAAGTCTGAAGCCTTTGAAAAGTTCAAGGAATTCAGAAGTGAAGTGGAGAAACAACTAGGTAATGAAATCAAAACACTTCGATCCGATCGAGGTGGAGAATACCTAGATGGAGAGTTTCAAGACTATTTGAAGGAGAATGAGATTCTACCTGAATGGACCCCTCCCGGGACGCCACAAATGAATGGCGTGTCTGAGAGAAGGAACCGCACCTTGTTAGACATGGTGCGATCCATGATGAGCTATGCAGTTCTCCCAAAATCGTTTTGGGAGTATGCTCTAGAAACCGCATCCTATACACTGAACCGAGTTCCATCAAAGACGGTTGACTCTACGCCATACGAGGTATGGACTAAGAGAAAACCGACCCTAGGTCATCTAAAACCTTGGGGTTGTCCGACTTACGTGAAGCGGATGATGCACGACAAATTAGAGCCAGTGTCGGACAAATGTCTGTTTTAGGATATCCTAGGGAAACCAAAGGGTACCAATTTTACCATCCCGAGGAACAAAATGTGTTTGTTATGAGGGTAGCCACACTACAGAGAAAGAGTTTATTACGGATAGGGTCGGTGGGAGTAAAATTGATCTTGAAGAAATTCGAGAACCGCTTACGGATAACAGTCAGTTGATGGAAGTAGAGGACTTGCCACATACTGATGTGACACCATCCTCTACCGTGGACACACTAGCACCTCGTAGATCCACCAGGGAACACCGTGAACCTAAAAGGTACACAGGCGTATATCTCATGGAAGATGAGGACCCTAGAACTTATGAGGAAGTGCTATTAAGGCATGACAAAGTGAAATGGCTGGAAGCCATGAATTACGAAATGGAATCCATGAAAGACAACCAAGTTTGGAACTTAGTTGATCCACACCGAGGGAATAGTTCCCATAGGGTGTAAATGGGTCTTTAAGAGAAAGACCGACATGGACGGTAACGTAACTACCTACAAAGCTAGGTTAGTGGCAAAAGGTTATAAGCAAAGACAAGGAGTTGAGTGTGACGAAACCTTTTCCCCTGTAGCCATGTTAAAATCCATTAGAATTTTGCTCGCTATTGCAGCATACCATGATTACAAAATCTGACAGATGGATGTGAAAACAACTTTCCTTAATGGGAACCTGTCTGAGGAAGTGTATATGACACAGCCTGAGGGTTTCACAACCAATGATGCCAGGATGGTGTGTAAACTGCAAAGGTCCATTTATGGATTAAAGCAAGCTTCTCGGAGTTGGAATCTTCGCTTTGATGAGATAATCAAACAGTTTGATTTCATCAAGAACGAAGATGAGCCCTGTGTTTACAAGAAGGTTAGTGGGAGTGCCATGGGAATGATGTGCCTATGTTACAATCAGTCAAAGCTTTATGTGGATGACATATTGCTCATTGGGAATGATGTGCCTATGTTACAATCAGTCAAAGCTTGGTTATCCAAGAACTTCTCAATGAAGGACTTGGGTGAGGCAGCTTCTATTCTAGGAATAAAGATCTATTGAGGTAGATCTAAAAGGTTGCTTGGTCTGTCGCAATCCACCTATATAGACAAGATGCTGAAGAGATTCAACATGGAACAGTCCAAGAAAGGATTGCTTCCCATGTCACATGGGGTCTACCTGTCGAAGGGAATGAGTCCTAAGACAGAGGAGGAAAGGGCACAAATGAGTAATGTCCCTTATGCTTCGGCAATCGGGTCTATCATGTATGCCATGTTATGCACAAGACCAGATGTCTCGTATGACTAGTAGGTACCAGTCCAATCCAGGGATATGTTCTTGGTTGTTAGGAATGATGATTTAGTATTACGAGGTTACACAGATGCCAGTTTCCAAACTGACAAGGATGACTTTAAGTCACAATCTGGATTTGTTTTCATGCTTAACGACGGAGCAGTGAGCTGGAAGAGTTCCAAGCGAGGAGACTACTGCGGACTCTACAACGGAAGCCGAATACATAGCAGCCTCGGAGGCGGCAAAGGAAGCGATTTGGATGAAGAAGTTCATTATCGAACTTGATGTGGTTCCTCCATTGAAGGTCCGTGCCTTTGTATTGTGATAATAATGGAGGCGATATCTCGAGTCAAAGGAACCAAGGTCTCATCGAAGTCCAAACATGTGCTACTGGCGCTATCACTTGATTAGAGAGATAGTAGATAGATGAGATGTAAAGATAGAGAAAGTCCACATGGATGATAACATAGCTGATCCGTTAACCAAGGCATTGTCTCAAGCTAAGCATGAGAAACATGTTCACTTGCACGGGCTTAGGCATATGGGTGATTGGCTTTAGGCCAAGTGGGAGATTGTTGGAAAGGTGTCCTAAACCCAATCGGGTTGGACCGGATCCGACCGGTCGGGTCATTCTGATCTATTTAGTTCATGTAATAACTTTATTATGATTAATAAAAGCACTTATGTTATTATATATTATTTATCTTCATATTATTTGTTGTATATATATAGTAACGTCCCTAGTATCAATTTGTGATAGAGAAACCATGATAGTGATTATGGTTGATGAGATCTCTAATCACTATAACAAGGTTGGTGCTTAAATGTCTCTAGTCTTACATATTATCAAATGGGACATTGATAGTATATTCAGACTAGCACGTATTGGATGTCTTCTATCTTTTAGAAGATAGGGATAGATCTCGTCTATCGAAGTGTAGGGACACTTGGACTGTACGTGGACATGTATTAGAGAATGCGTACGTTAGACTAACCCACTTACATTAAGTGTCACACTATGTGGCGGTTGTGTAATTATCCTTTGACCGAGTCTTCATGGCATCACGGTGTGGATTGTCATTCTTTGACACTATTGAGATTTCTCCTAACCACGGGTAATCATGCGGGAGTGATTGGGTATGATATTGAAGCATTGCGGAGTATACATGATTGGTCGTCCGGGAATCGCGTATCCTATGATTGGGATCGAATATCCGAAATGGCCTTCTTATAAGAAATGTCTAGCTCTCGAGAATCTTTGCAAAGTGGGAGTAAATGTGTTATTCCGAGAGAGCATGATATCCAGATTATAAGATACGATCGTTAATGTATTGACACTCGAGATACGATCGTATGGATATTATTACAGCGATAGGATTGTAAGTTACATGGTAACTGCTTCACATGAAAGGTAGTAGTCATTGCTTTTGACTCTTCCGATGATTGGGGGTCACGGTGTGTTGCTAGACGCGATCCCGTGATCGTTAGGTATGAAGGGCATTTTAGTAAATTGCACTTTGTGTCTACGGCCAACATATTCGGAAGCCTATCGGGTCACACACATATGAACATCGAGTTGGATTAAAATGCGGTTATAGTTGATAATCTAATAAGGAAAGTTTATCTCTGGACTATAAAGGTTATAGTGGTAAATTAATATGGTGGTATTTATTTATTATGAATAAATAAAATACAAGATATTAATTATATACAAATTATATTAATTAAAGAATATTCCGGAAGTCAATTAGTTGACTAATGGGGCGCCATTTTTTAAGTATGTAAGATACACTTGGATTGTGCACTTTAATTAATAAGATTGCCATAATATTAATATAAGATATTAATTGATTTTGAAAAATAGATTTATGGTAATAAGATAATTATAATCAATATAAGATATTGGCAAAATAAATTATAATTAATGAGATAAATCAATCTAGTTGATTTTCCTTATTTTATTGGGAAAATGTTTTCTTCTCCTACTCACATATGGGGCGCCACTTTTGACTATAAATAAGAGGTGGGTGTGAAGCTCTTTTGTACATCACAATTGCAAGATCTCATAGTTCTTGTGTAAAATAGAGAGCTATCCATAGTGAGTTTGTGAGGGAAGAAAAGGTCCGGTCTAGCAGCCGGATTTTTTCCGATAGCAATCCAAGGAGGATTCCGGCAAGGAGTTCGTGTGGATTAGCGATAGAGGCCGGACGTGTGGACTGCTTGCGCATTGACCAACTCTCCGCTGGCTGTCAAAGCGACGATCTTATAGATCATCTGAGGTATAACCGTCAAACTACTTAACGTGTTTATTGCTTTAAACGAAGAACGATCTAGAAAAGGAAATCAAATTTTAAATTCCTCTGCGTTAAACTAGTGATTTCCTTACAAAAACCTCCCTACCAGTTACTATCACCACTGCACCACTTAGTGCACCAACTTACAAACCCCCAATAAGGTTTGGATCCAGATCTGGTCTTGGCTACAACAGTCAGGATGAGAATAGAAACAATGGACACCACAATTCTGAATCCAGGACCAAGACTGGACCAAAATTCAGAAAAGGACAGACCATAGTTTCAACCACTCATCCTGTACTGGTGAAGTCAAAACTGTTAGGTGTAGTGCCCGAAAGGCAATTTCTGTAATTGTTTTTGGCGAGATTTATAATTCATCTTAATATTTGCATTTATGCTTATATTAATACACTGCTGAAAACCCTAAGTATATCGGTATGTAATCACATAACTCAGTGTATGGCATACACACGAGGATTGAGTTAGTGGTGATATGCTTAAAACTAGTTAGTCCATGGTGAATTTAATCAGAGTATGGGTCTCATGATTGATATACCAATAATGCGCCCAGAACACTTAACGGTGTGACCACAAGATCATCATATATGGATTTCTCAATCCGGATGTGATCACAGTCTACTGTTTGGTTCAAAGTAGGGTTTGATGTGTTAGTTAAGGATCACTTGGATACATGTGATCTGAACACTTCTCGTTGGCTCTATTCTGGAATGAGTGAGTAGTCTGTGACTTCACAGATATGGAATCCATTCCTTCCTGCGGAAAGTAGATAGACAGTTCCCTTATTTGTTAATCCTAGAAACTGATCGATGGGCCCAGTTCATATTATATTAGTTATGAACTAATGGATCACTAGGGGTTAATGGTACATAAGGATAAGATGTTTTCAGAAGGGTTTATGGAAATATCCCGAATCAAAATGAACAGTCTATGGAGGATTTATCCGTATGTAATGATTATATCAATTGACGCTTTTACTCAATGATTAGAGTGTAAGTATATATCTATAATCGATAGAGTTCAGTTTCGGGTTTGTGGTGGCGTAATCCCGGAATTAATAGATTGAATAAGAATTGTTCTATTCGATGAATAATTTTATTTAATTTATTGTAGTAGGTTATAGGTCCATGGTCCCGATGTGGCTCTAACATGCATATGTTTCTTGACGTTGGGCCTCGATAATAATTAAGTAGTTGGACTATTTAATTGATGTGCAATTTATTATTTATTGGACTAAATAATAAAATACATGGAAAATACATTTTTAAGTGGACTCGCCCATTATGTGAAATTTCGTGTGAACCCTAATTTTCTATTATTGGGGCGTGTTTTGTGTCTTGGTAATATTAAGGAATTAGTTTTCTTGATAATTATAAGACATGTGATTAATTGTTTATTTGTTAAATAATTAATTAAGGAAAATATATTAGATTGATCCTTAAATATTCTAGATTTATTCTAGGAGTATCTTTTATGGAAAAGGATTATTATAATTGATTTTGTATTAATTATTAAATCCTTAGAGGACAATGATTTCTCTCCTATATAAAGAGAGTTCTCCTAAGCCTTTTCTAATCAACATAATGCGCATACATACACACAAAAAGCTAAGGAATTCGGCCAAAGCTTAGGGTTTGAGTTGGGAAAATCTTCGGGATTTTCCGGGTAGCATATCAAGGAGGTTAAGCATCAAGGATCAACATCCACCGGTTGTTGCTAGGAGATACACATCGGAAGATCGTGGCATCTCAACTATTCAGATCTCGGCTTCTCAATCTTGGAGTTCATTCTTTTTGATTGATAAGTAGATCTCACCTTCTTGTAGGTAGATCATAAATTATGTAGTTTAAATTTATATGATCGTGATCCTCTTGTTTATTCCGCTGTGTAATCGGGCGGATCTAGATCCGTCCGGTGATATTACATCCAACAAAAACCCAGTGTAGTAAAATAGCAGACTAAATCATCAAACCAGCTCATTAAAGGAAAAGGTCTTTTGAAAGGTAAATGAAGACTTTACCCCTCTAAGGATGATTGGAATGTTGCACCCCCAAAATACAAGATGAAACCATTTCATGCTATGCATCATGTGTTTAGGAAAAACCAACCAAGGCACATTCCTGGACACAAGAAGCAACAAGAAAACAAGTTTCCTCCTGCATAATGGAGAGTGAAAAGGGATGAAAATGTACAAAAAGTAGAGTAAAGTATCAGAATACCTTTATTAGAAATATTAGAAGCTATTCTGCCGTTGATGACTTCAATTATCCAAAAAGAAGATTCTTTGGATATACACTTGGAGTAGGAGGCATGACTGCTAAAAGGCATGGACCCAAACAGTGTTGGGTACCTAAACATACTTAACTTGTTTTGTAGGATGTCTGGTACATAGACAGTGGGTGTTCCATACACATGAAAATGAATAAGAGATGGTTGAATGATTGTAAAGCTTTTGAAGGACCCAAAGTAACATTTGGAGGCAAAGAAAATCCAGACAAATTAAGGGGGAAGGCATAATGCTCAAAAAAAGCTTGAAGATTCAAAATGTAGACTATGTTAAAGGACTAAACTTCAATTTGCTAAGTATCAGTCAATTCTGTGACAAAGGCTACAATGTGCACTTCAACACGGAAGGATTCAAAGTGATTCACAGCCAAACCAACACATTTTTACTTGCAGGAAGAAGAAAAGATAACATGTATGTAGTAGATTGGAAGTCAGCAAGAGCAGAAACACGTTTGCTTGTCAAAAGTAAACAATCAACCAGCTGGATTTGGCATGGGAGATTGAATCATGTCAACTTCAAAACCATCAACACACTGTCAAAGAAAAAGTTAGTTGAAGGCTTTCCAGATATCACATTCAAAAAGGAAAGTCTCTCTGATGCATGTCAAAAATGGAAGCAAATCAAAAGCTCTTTCAAGTCAAAGCCCTATCAATCAACAATAAGAATTTTACATCTATTGCATATGGGCCTTTTTGGACCAGTCACACCAGTCAGTGTTAGTGAAAAGAAATACACTCTAGTAGTGGTGGATGACTTTTCCAAATTCACTGGACCATATTCATGAACAAGAAAAGAAAGACACTCAAAAAAGCGCGATTTGTTAAGAAGAATTCAAAATGAAAAGGCTGAAGATCATCAAGATCAGTTAGATAGAGGCATAGAGTTTCTAAATGAAATTATCGAACCCTCTTGTGAAGAAAATGGAGTCATCGCATCAACTATCGATGAGTGAGGACTCGACAACAAAATGGTGTAGCAGAAAGAAGAAATAGGACACTCAAAGAATCAATGAACAATGATTGCGAAGGATGCTTAACAAAGAGATTTTCGGTCAAGCAAACAAATACAACATGCTATACTCAAAAGCAGATCAATCTTCAACAAACAATATGGAAAACTCCATATGAAATATAGAATGGAAGAAAACCTATATCTCACATTTGCATATGTTTGGATCTAAATGTTTTGTTTTGAACAAGAATTAGCTACATACTTTTGATGAAAAAGCTGATGAAACAATCTTTATGGGATACTCAGACACTAGCTAAGCTTTTAGAGTATTCAACAAAAGAACTTTGGTGATTGAAGAATCAATTCATGTGGTCTTTGATGAACCAAACACAAATGGTGAAAGCTTTCAAGAACTTGAAGAAGAAGCAGGACAAAGACAAGTTTACATGAATACAATAATACCAGCTACCATTCTGAATCACAATTTTTGAAATCAAGATGAGCCACCAGTCAACTCAACAAAAGAGGCACCAACACAAGAACAAGAAGGCGATGCACTGGCGAAGTTGTAGAAACACCAAGTCAAGAGAAACTTCAACTGACCTCAACTAGCTAAGAGACCATCACGAAGACCAAGTCATTGGAGACATTCACACAAGAGTCGAACAGAAGACAACTGGAGAATATGCTAACATGTTTCCTATCACAAGTGGAACCCAAAACAATAGATGATGCAATCCAAGATCTTGATTGGATTCTGAATATGCAAGAGGAACTAAATGAATTTGAAAGAAATGAGGTGCTGGGAACTTGTTGTGAGACTGACATGGCCAACATCATAGGAACAAAGCGGTATTCGAGAAACAAGATGGATGAACAAAGGGACAGCTTGTCGAGAAACAAAGCAAGGCTAGTTGCAATAGGCTACTCTCAGCGAAGGAATAGATTATGATGAATCCTTTGCCTTGATGTAGAGCAAGATTGGAAGCAATCGAGACTCTTTCTAGCCTTTATAGCCCACAAAGACTTCAAAGTTTACCAAATGGATGTCAAGAGTGCATTTCTGAATGGACTTTTGGAAGAAGAAGTATATGTGGAACAACCTCCTGGTTTTCAACTCAAAGGGAAAGAAAATAAAGTGTACAAGCTCAAAAAGGCGCTTTATGGAATCAAACAGGCACCCATAGCCTGGTATGAGACACTATCACAATTTTTGATCAACAATGGATTCAAAAAGGGAACTATTGATAAGACTCTCTTCAAGCTAGAGGAAGGAACAAGCATCTTGTTAGTCCAAATCTATGTTGATGACTTTGGATCAAAAGATGAGAAGCTATGTGAGAAATTTGCAAACTTAATGAAAAGAAAAAAGCATGATGGGAGAATTAAATTACTTTCTTGGTCTACAAGTAAAGCAAATGAAAGATGTCATCTTTATCAATCAAGACAAGTACACAAATGACTTGATACACAAGTATGGCATGGACACAAGTGGAACATCAGACACACCAATGTGTGCAAGAGTTATTCTTGGAAAATTTGAAAGTGGAAATGATGTTGATCAGAAGCTTTATAGAGGAATCATTGGATCCCTACTTTATTTAACTGCAAGCAGGCCTGATATAGCATTTGCAATAGGAGTATGTGCAAGATTTCAAGCTCAACCAAAAGAATCACACCTTCTAGCAACCAAAAGAATAATCAAATACCTGAAGAACACCATTAGTGTTGGAATTTGGTATCCAAAAGATGGAGGTTTCAAGTTGATACCATATCCAGACTCTGACTATGCTGGATGCAAGATAGATAGAAAAAGCAGCTCTGGAACCTATCAAATGCTAGGCAGCAGTCTAGTTCCATGGTTTAGCAAAAAACAAAACTCTATATCCACATCAACAGCTGAAGCAGAATATATAGCAGCAGGCAGTAGTTGTGCACAAGTACTATGGATCAGACAACAGTTAAGGGATTATGGAATGGAAGAGAAGAGAAGACAATTCCAATAATGTGTGATAACACAAGTGCAATATCTATCAGAGAAAATCCAGTATTGCATTCAAGAACAAAGAATATTGATGTAAGACATCATTTTATCAGAGATCATATTGGAAAAGGAGATGTTATTCTTAAGATACATACCTACTAAAGATCAATTGGCTGACATTTTCACTAACCACTCAATCATGAATGATTCAGCAAGTTGAGAACTGAGTTGGGAATGATAGAAATTGACTAAGTACTAAGGAGCAGCTAACTGGAGTAATCAGCTAATTAACTTCACCAGCTGACTAAACCTTTGCCATTACGGGTGAGCTTAGTTGGCAAGAAAGGCATTAGTACTCAGCCAAGTTAACTGCACTGATTGTCAGGAACAGCTGTAAACATCACCTCAGTAAAATAAGTCATTACACCGGCCTAGTGACCAGCCAAGCCACTTCACCGAAATATATATTGGAATAAACAGCAAACTAAAGTGTGAACTAAAACATTTTTATACACGTGGAAAATCAAGAAGTCATGGAGGATTATACCGTGGAAGATTACACAAATGGAGATCAAATTATAATCATGGAGGTAACTATATTATTATTTTAATTAAAATGCCTCGATTCCCGGGATTTATCATTACTTACCTCAATCCACTCCCCCACTACACTCAAATACCGTGATTTATATACATAAAATCAAGCCATTATGTCACATAATCCTTCCATATTCAACCACGTTCACACTACCTTAAATCATCCTATATAAACACACTTAAAGATTTTTCAGAATTTTTTTTATACTCTCTTGCATATCATAAACCCTATTTCTCTCTGAAAAATCGAAGCTTCTCCAAATATCAATCTCATTCAAACAATGGCTTCATCCTCTTCAACCACTCAAATTGGAAAACAATATGAGAAATTAATTGCCACTGGATCGTTCTTTCAAGAAGAACACTACTATGCGGAAATGATGAAGAAGCAAAAAGATTGGAAGATGGATGCAAAAATCTGGTTTTGCTAACCTTCCTAAATCCCTCTATCAAAGATGTTTGTTATGAAAACCTTATCTCCTTCTGGAAAACTGCTAATTTCATTTCTGGGCTTCTTGTTGAAAAAGGTGACAAAATGGGTGAAGACAAGATCGTTGCATCTGTCAACGGTACAGAAGTGGTCATTACAGCAAAGGTAATTCGCAAACACCTTAAACTCTCAAATAAAGGTCACACAAAATCAACCTTGGTACCACAAAACTTGGATGACTTGTGGGTAAGAATTGCCAAAACGGAAAACCTAGGTTCTAAGAAACTTAACTGTCTCAGATCTGCTTTAAAGAAACCCTTCAAGGAATTCAGTGCTCTAATCGGTAAGACAATTGAAGGCAAGCTAGGAGCTAAAAATGCCATGACAGAGGTTCGAATGCGTCTTATGGGAATCATCTATAACAGTCTGGAATTTAATTGGGCAAACTACTTATTCTAAAGACTCAAAGAACAGATCTAAGGGGAGGTAAATGCTAAGAAAAAGGGACTTGCCGAAGGGAAGAAGAAAATGCAGATCTTCTAGATCAAGAAATCCTATGGAATTCAACTCCACTACCTCATGCAATGTCTGAAAGTACCGGTAATCAAACTCCATAAATTGAATTAATCCAAAGTCATGTTTACCTATGTCAAACAGACAAAGAAAGCATGAGGAGGGAAGAGAAAGCAACCTGGCAGAAACACATCTGGCCGAAGAGAGAAACAAAAAGTTCAAAGAAATCTGGACAAAGAGGAGTTTGGAAAGTTAATAGATGAAGAAGAAGAGAAGAATTAGAAGAAGATGCAGAACAACAAGAGGAAGAAACTAGTAGTGAGGATAACCTACTGAAAATGAGGAAGTTGTAGGAGACACTGGAGATGATAAGGAAACTCCAGAACAACTAGCACAGATATTTGCAAATGATATTGATCATCGAATTACAGCATATCTTGAATGGAAAGAAGGTGACTCAAGACTTCAGCTTAAAAATTCAGACCACATGCTTGCTGAAGAGGCTTGGTTCTTTTTTTCAGGAATCACAACCCTGGTTGGTGTACTGGATGAATCCCCACTCTAGGACATGGTTGATGTGGAAAAAGCAAAACTGCCCTAGATCTCTGACAAAGACAGTGGTGACTCGGGGGATGATGGAGATGACCATGACAATGATGATGGCGATGATCATAATTGTGATAGAGGTAATGATCCTCATGGTGATGATGGACAAGAAAAGGAGCTTGAATAAACAGCTGATGCAATTGATGACAACATACTCCTAAGTTCATTCTTGTAGCCACAAGGATCCACACAGAATAACCCACACCACCTAAGGCACCTTCATCTTGACACCACAAAATGATCAACAGACTATGGAAGCCGACAAGACAACTAAGCCGGCTCCACAGCCTTCACATGCTCCACAACTTTCAGTTGACACTGCAGTTGAACCAACAATAGTGTTAGACAACGCTCATTTTTCTTGGCACTCCGGTAAAGACAATTACCGGCCCTGAGCAATGGGGAACAAGAGAACATGTTACTCTAGAAATAACATCTACCCAAGTACTTGAAGAAGTAGAAGCTGGTGTAGATGTTACTCAACCAACAACACAGCACCAAGAATCAATTGAGGTACCTCCAACTATGCACCTCCAAGCCAGGGGACAACAAACTGAACCAGAATCAGCTGATACTTGCAACAAATTTGCTCAACTGACTACTGGCATATCGAATGAGGCCTTTGAAAAGGCAGCAGATCTATTGGCCGAGGAACTGGAACAACAAGCAATGTATCTCAGATCTATGACTATGGCATTTAAAGATGAGAGCCACTCCCTAGAGAAAAGATTTTAGGCCATTGTTGAGTACATTGATGCGCAAAACATTGTTGTGCAAAGACAGGGTGACCTGACGAGACAGTTATACATAAATATCACCAACAATATTGCACGTCTCAGACAGCACGTCAATCGGGATAATAATTCGATGGCTGATAACGCTCTAAATGGTACAAATAATTATACCTACATTCACCCTAAATTCTGCTCAAGAGAGGATAAATAGGCTCGTTATTATATGGAATATATGTTAAAGGCTATGTGAGTGTTTCCAGGATCGTAATTCCGCATCTATCCTATTTTCTCGATGATTTGGTACTGTTTTGTCTCGTTTTGCATGTTTTATAGGATGTACCAGATCTAGAGCATTGGAGAATGGATCTGAATCAAAAGAAGTACATTGGGCCAAGTGAATTAAGTCCAAGAAGAAGCCTGCTGATGAAAGAGAGGAAAAGTAGGCCCGGTAACCCGAAGGCTAGGCCCGGTAAACCGGAGATTTGTTTGACACAAAACTGATTCTGCCGTATTATCCAGGTCGGGTAGGGTTTTAGAGAGTCTTAAGTCGGCAATTGTATCTATATAAGGCCACGTTTATAGATTATTGTATACAATCTCATATCTTATCAATTACATTATACACTTTTGATGAAATAAAGTTTTCTTGAGCTTTGGAGAGTTATTTCTGGTTTCCTCCCTTCTTCCATCATCTCTAGCTTGAGTAGATCGAGCTAGATCTCCATTGTTGAAGGTATGAGGCTTTGAACGTTCCTTTATTGTCTTCAATATGGTAGATATGTTCGTATTTATGTGTTTAGTTAATCTGCATGTTTAAAGACTCCATAATTTACTTATTTTAATCGTATTGAGCAATGTAGATCCAGAAATTAGGAAAAGCTGCCCCCGGTAACCCGTCGGTCTATACCGGTTTACCGAGGCAATATTTAGAAAACCTAAAATTGGGATTCACTACAGCTACGTTGATCGACAGGTTTAATTAACAGTAGGTTAGATCTGACCAATCTGCTTATTGTAATTGTAAATTAACATGAAGGACTGTTAGTGAGGTGTTAATTAGGACATAGTCTAGAATTGACCCTAGGAACGTGCTGGTCAATGTCGACAGCTGTCTAGGCGGGTTAGCGGTATGAGTTAGCCCTCAATATCGGCAGTTCTAGTTCTTTATGCATATGGGCTAATACGGACCAATTAAGGAGGGTAGTTTGCATATAGATTGTCTATTGCCATTGTCGGAGTAGACAGGAGTAGGAATTGCACCCGTAGCTGATGATAATGATAATTAAAACTAAAGCTCATGATTAATTTAAGGAAATTATGTGGGGAAGTAAACATACCGATTAACTAATCCAAGTTAGTAGATCGGTGAGAAGAGGGAGAGGAATACCATGATTGTTTTCTTTTATGTTATTGTTGGTCAATGACCGCCTCTATGTTCCTTCTTAATTCGGTGAGAATCGTTTATACTTAGAGTTTCATTGTCTATGTGGGATCGACCTTGACTCGTATTTACTATACTATGATGTACCTAGTATTCTTGCTAGTAATATCGACGTTAGTGACTTACACGCGATCAAGATTTTTGGCACCGTTGCCGGGGAAAATTGCCAATTATAAATATAAACGTTTTAATTCTAATTAAGAAGTCATTTTTATTTTATTTTATTTTATTTTGAGTCTCGAGTCGTTCTGTATCAACCATGAACTTGTTAAACTGCCAGAAAAAGAAATTTTGGGGCCGGTTTACCGTGGATAACCCCCGGGTTACCGAGGCTTGAAAAATCGAATTCTGTACAGTTCTTGTTATTCTGTGTTATTCCCTGTTGATTTTAGTTAGTAGGTCCGCAAAAGTTGGGATCACACCCAACTGAAGCAGAAGTTGCTAACCTTTTCCTTGTTTACTTTGTCTTTTTCTTTGGAAGATCCAGAACACTTGTAAATTTGATCAAACCGAGTTGGAAAAGATCAAACAAGTCAAACAATATGCCTAGAACGATATTGAACATCACACCGATTTCCATGTACCCTGGATCTGAATCAAGAGAGCATTATGAAGCTGTAAAGAAACGGTTGGAAAATGAGAAAGAAGAAATCAAGCAAGAGCCTGAGAGAACTTAAAGGAGTATAGCTCGTATCGTCCAGGTGAGTTCCCTTGTGAGTTAATTGATATATCGTCTTCAGATTATGATTCTGATGATCCTGAAGAGGATCCTGACACGTAGTTTTCTGAGCCTGAGGATTACCTAGACTCAGACACCGTAGTAAAGTTAGGAGACCCTGGCACTCCAAATTTATGTTAATGGTATATCAGTAGGATTAGGTCTCTGCGACTCTAGTTCGAGTTGCAACATTCTACCCTTTTCCCTTTGTCAAAAGATCAAGCTTCCGGTCATAATGAATCAAACCAGGACCATGACTTTCGTTGATAGAACTAGAGATATGCCTACTGGTCTTCTTAGGAAGTGTATGATTAAGGCAGGAGGGTTCACGTATCCTATTGACTTCATGGTCATAGATGTACCTGAGGACCCAAGTGCCCCAGTTTTGTTAAGGAGTCCTTTCTTAGCAACAAGTTGGGCGGTTATGGATTTTGATAATGGGGAGATTACTCTGAGGTTGAATAATGACGCGGAATCTTTTAAGATCTTAGAGCCCCTAAAAAATAAGCCGGAAAGTTGTAAGATGACGTATGCTTCAGGGAAGGTGGAAATTATGGAAATTGAGGGGCATAAGAATAGAGAGGTTGTAGTAGAGACCGTTGAGCAAGAATTTATGAGACTAATGCTGAGAGAAAGAGAAGAGAAGGACCACGACAAGATATGCATGGAAGCTAGTCCTTCCGTGTTGCATAGTGAACGAGTTGAGCTAAAAGTGGAAAACGTGGAGTCCCTGGGTCCAAAGTCTAAATATCGACGCAGAGGCAGACCTAGTACGAAAGCTAAGATAGAGAGGCGTGCTAGGAAGAGAGCTCAAAAAGGTTCTATAAGGGTACAAGCCTCTGGAGCAAAAGTTTGGCAAGGTTAAAGCTCCAACCCTTGAATGATTGGAGATCTAAAGAATGTCAAGCTGGCGACTATAAACTCAAAACTATTTCTTTAAACCCTTAGATAGAATAGGAATGAATAAAAGTAGACAAATGAAGGGAAGAGCCTTTTTTTCATCCTACCGCACCCTTAGGCTTGAAACCGAATGGTTGTGGAAAGGTTTTTTTTACTCGTTGCGGATTCTAGTGAAGTAGGTTAGGTTTTGAGTCGGAAATAACAATTGAAGAGTGAAGGTCTAGTCAATTTGAGATGAGAATTGAGCAGAGAGGTTGAGCATAGAGGGCAGAGAAGACAGACAAAGAATCTGGGGAAAAAGAACCCCCGGTATCTCGAGGGTAACCTACGGGTTACGGAGGTTGGTTTTTCAGATTTCAGAACGTCAGGTTGCAAAGATGAATTTTTAGAGACACATGGAGGACACACGTTGCACCAGATGCGGTCAGTCAGCAGAAATGCCACGTTTTTCCCTCTTTTCAAAATTTTCATCCTTTCCCACACTCCACCATAACTCCACCTCAATCCCATCAATCACCTCCTCAAATCCCTCACCCTAATAACTTCTCTACCCACTATCCCACTAAAACCATCCACATTCACTCACTTCTTTCAATTTAAACAACCCATTCATCACCAATATCATCATTCTTATCACTATCATCTTTTTCATTCATCAAATTTCTTCCATATCTTCTTCCCTTCATAAAATTCAGCCACCATCACCACCACAATCACCATCATACCTCCACCAAAATCAAACATTTTCTCCATTTTTCCAAACCCTAAACACCCATTTTGCACCATTTTTGCTGATCTGTAGTGCTGCGGCTACGGTGAAGTGCTGAAATTCTTCATCTTTTATCATCAGAGCACAGTCCCAGAAAGGAAATCAGGAAATTTCAGGCCGGTAAACCGGACCTACCTGCCGAGTTACCGAGGGTAATTTTTCAGAATTAGCTTCAGTATCAGGTTGTATTATCATCCAGGATGGGTCCAAAGCGTAGCCATTCAGCTATTCGTCCCAGTGGTTATCAGACAGTCTATGGAGATGCCATCCAATTGATAGATGGGGTTGAGCAGTTCTATTCTTTAGCTATCTACGAGTCATTCCGAGGCCATTGGAATGCAAGGCCAGTTGCTAGAGAACGAGGGGTAGATTTGGACGATTGCGGCTCGATCTTGCCCGGAGCCTTACAAGCACAAGATATTTTGGACATGGCTGAGGCACCGGCCCGGTTCAATGCCGCGGTGGTAAGGTAATTTTATGCTTATGTTTCACATAACCCCGGAGCCACATATGCTATGGTTCGCGGTATCAAAGTTGAATTTTCTATCGAGCGGATCAACGCTCATTTTGGGGTTAGACATCCACCGGTGGGCCCGGATGAGTACACATCCTCGAGCAATATTGAAGATCTCGAGAGGATGGATATGATTCTTGATTACTTTGGGGTGCAATGGAAGCGCAATCTGTAGAGAGCCCCCACCAACTTCCTAGAAAGCGAGTTATCTTTGGACCGGAAGATGGTCAATAGATTTGTTTGTGCCCGCCTTCTAACGACCAAGCACACGGTCTGTCACTACCAAGAGGTGGAATTGATGTTTTATCGGGAGCAGGATCTCCAATCAACATTGGTCTCTGATGCATAGCCGTATCCACGAGCTTCTTTGCGCTTCGGCGCGAAGTGCTACCATACGGGCCGATGATTCATATGTTTGCTTTGGAGGACGAGGTGAAGATGCTCATCAGTGATGATTGGGAAGACCCTGAGCCAAAACCAGTTCATAGTCAGTTTCAAGAGTACAAAGAAGGGTTGGACGAGTTGAGAGGGAGCGTACTCCGGTCCACGGAGCACTGAGGACTCAGAGAGCCTGGCTTGAGGAGCACTCGCAAGAGATTACGAGTTTGCACCGTAAGAGGGATAGGATTATAGATTACTTTGGCATACCTGTCTCGACCCCACCACCTTGGACTGCCCCTCGTCATAGAGAATCATCTTCCACCGCTGCTGCCTCGAGTTCTGGTCCACCTCCCGGTTTTGAGCCTAAAGATGACTGGAGGGTTATTCTGATGACGATTGGATTTTATTTCTTTTTTATTGTTGTTTTCCATTTTCTTGTTTTTATTTTTTATTTTTCTTTCCTATCTAGTTGATGTGGCAGAATTTTATATTATCATGATTTTTTTGGCTCAAATTGTTTTAGAGTTAATTATTTTTCTCTTTTACTGCCGCACTTTTATTATACAGTTTCTTGTCACCACTATTCTTCTGGTTTGTTTGAGTTTCTTTGCACAGATTCTTCATGGATTACTTACCTAAGCCCGATGATTTATACGATTATCCGATTCTTCTTTGGTTCCACGGTTAACTGAAGCTAAGTTCCTTTTCATTTTTCATTTTCCATCTTACACATTGGGGACCATGTTTCGATTAATTTTGGGGGGGGGGGGGTAGAGTAACGTCACTTAGCTTCTTAGCATTATATTCCATAAATTGCGTGATTATCTTGATTCTCTTTGATGCACGATTCACCACTTAGACTTTGATTCATTTCTACAGAATTTCGAAAAAATATGATATCTTTGATCTTTTCAAGTTAATTGACTTTATCTTTGTTTTACTTTGTACGAGTAAGAGAAAGTGTCCACTTCTGAAGTAGTGGCATATTAAGCGCATATCCTGTTATGAGCCACCATTTTAAGCACGTATAACTCACTTCCCTTGTTGTGTAGTCGATAGCATATTACTTTGACTAGAGTTGACCCTGGATTCACCACGAATCATGTTCCACCAACGCTTAGAAGGGCAAAGGAATTTCGGATTCGGTAGTTTATCATTAGTGAGACCGTGATGATAGTTAAATCAATAAGAGTTCACCCGCCAAGAAAGAGAAGTGCATTGAAATATATACATCTATATTCTCTTTGGCAATATCTTAGACGATGGAGCGTAAGACGCACGACTTTTGCATAGACCTATAAACGTGAGCCTCGAGTAATATATGCTCGTTCTCGATCCACCTTGCCACTCAATTAATTCATAAATAACATGTTCGAGACCCAGTTAGTTCGACTCTGAGTTGGCGTAATGTGAGATTGTCTGCTTTACTAAGCGGTTGTGAAAGTTATTGCACACACACATTGGCTCATGATGTGAATAGTGTTTAATGTGTTACTGATGGATACGAGTGGCATAATCTTGATCTTGACTTTGTGAGGCATAGTTGTTTTTAATTAACTTGTATAATGATCGAGGGTGTTGTTTTCTTTTTGCCTTTTTGCTCAGGACGATCAAAAGCTAAGTGGGGGGTAGTTGATAACGCTCTAAATGGTACCAATAATTATACCTATATTCACCCCAAATTCTGCTCAAGAGAGGATAAATAAGCTCGTTATTAAATTTAATATATGTTAAATGCTATGTGAGTGTTTCCAGGATCATAATTCTGCATCAATACTATTTTCTCGAAGATTTGGTACTGTTTTGTCTTGTTTTGCACGTTTTATAGGATGTACCAGATCTGGAGCATTGGAGAATGGATCTGAACCAAAAGAAGTACATTGCTCCATGTGATTTAAGTCCAAGAACAAGCCTACTGAAGAAAGAGAGGAAAAGTAGGCCCGGTAACCCGAAGGCAGGGCCCGGTAAACCGGGGACTTGTTCGACATGAAACTGATTCTGCCGCATTATCTAGGTCGGTTAGGGTTTTAGAGAGTCTTAAGTCGGCTATTGTATCTATATAAGGCCTCGTTTACAGATTATTGTATACATTCTCATATCTTATAAATTACATTATACACTTTTGATGAAATAAAGTTTTCTTGAGCTTTGGAGAGTTATTTCTGGTTTCCTCCCTTCTATCATCATCTCTAGCTTGAGTAGATCGAGCTAGATCTCCATTGTTGAAGGTATGAAGCTTTGAACGTTCCTTTATTGTCTTCAATATGGTAGATATGTTCTTATTTATGTGTCTTAGTTAATCTTCATGTTTAATGACCCCATAATTTACTTATTTTAATCGTATTGAGCAATGTAGATCCAGAAATCAGGAAAAATTTCCCCTGGTAACCCGGCGGTCTATACCGGTTTACCATGGGATTCACTACAGCTACGTTGGTCGACAGGTTTAATTAACAGTAGGTTAGATCTGGCCAATCTGCTTATTGTAATTGTAAATTAACATGAAGCACTGTTAGTGAAGTGTTAATTAAGACATTGTCTAGAATGGACCTTAGGAACGTGCTGGTCAATATTGACAGCAGTCTAGGCGGGTTAGCGGTATGAGTTAGCGCTCAATATCTGCAGTTCTAGTTCTTTATACGTATGGGCTACTACGGGCCAATTAAGGAGGGCAGCTTGCGTATAGATTGTCTATTGCCATTGTCGGAGTAGACATGAGTAGGAATTGCACCCGTAGTTAAAACTAAAGCTCACGATTAATTTAAAGAAATTATATAGGGAAGTAAACATAATGATTAACTAATCCAAGTTAGTAGATCGGTGAGGAGAGGGAGAGGAATACCATGTTTGTTTTCTTTTATGTTATTGTTGGTCAATGACCGCCTCTATGTTCCTTCTTAATTAGGTTAAAATCGTTTATACTTATATTTGCATTGTCTTTGTGGGATCGACCATGACTTGCATTTACTATACTATGATGTACCTAGTATTCTTGCTAGTAATATCGACGTAAGTGACTTACATGCGATCAATGGCATTGGCCTTTGGCACCAGATTTCGAATTGTAACCGAGAAGCTAACTCATCATGACAAAAGATTCACATCTATTGAATCCAAACTGGATACTCTGATTGGTACAACTGAAGCCACCAATAGCATCCTATTACAACAAATGGATGATCTTTGCCAAAAAGTGGGAAAGAAATGATAATCCACAGTGAAGGATCCACAGTAAGACCCCCAAATTTCACCGACGAACAAAGAAAGAGCAAGGGACGGAGAGGCGAGAATCAAAATAAAGTGAAGAAACGACTAAATAAGGCTAGAAAGCAAAGGGAAAATCCTCAAATGAACCTTGCATAGATTTCCTCATCCTATCTAGAGAAGAGATGATGATAGAGATGGATCGGAGAAGACAAAGAAAGACACTGGATCTAGTCAAAGAATGAGGATCAAGCAAGCCAATGCATGATTCGGCACCGCAGAGGTAAAACCAACAGAGGTAGCAGTAGCACAAGATATGCTATGAGAAAAGAACATTTACTACTCACGGAAACAGTAAGAATATGATGATGAAGTACAAGACAATGTAAGAGAGTTCTTTAGAGTCCGAGACGGTCTGTATCCAAATCAAACACAAGATGATGGGCCAAGGTATACAATGACGTTAAAAGAGAGTACGCATCTCTCAAACAAAATATTGGATCTGGCTCAACCAGCTGACCAAGTCAAGCCATACCCCTTTCTGCAACAGGACCAGAAGATTTATCCAAAGAATAACATGAAGATTTTGACAACATGGCAAAATTCTTCAGTCCAATTAGGAGAAGGAACCGTCAGGAACAATGGGGTCTGTTCCAGAATCTCAAGTTTGTTGATTCACACATTGCTTAAGCAAGGGATAGACTTGAGAAATACTTTGGTGAACCCAAGGCAATTGAGACTATGCTTGACTTTCACAACTCATCAACAAGAGAGTATTCATTGGGCTCTCTGAGTACACTGCTTTGGTATACTGGAAATGGAAGTTCCCAGAGATAAACTGGAAAGACATGGAGGAGGTTCAAACTACGAAATTCAAGAAGTATAAAGCAGACTTAGGTAAAATGTAGATGTAGCATTCTAAATCGGGCTTGAACTTACTTATCTTTTTAACCCTCCATGGATGAATAAAATTGTTGAATTTTATTCTGGTTTTATGTTTAAACTCTGCATACTTATGTTCAGGCTTATGAGGGTTTTGACATCATAAAAAAGGGTGAAATTGTTAGGAACATTTTATTATGTTTTGATGATGGTCATACTAGCTGTTATATCAAGCCTGAAACAAGTTAGAATTCTCTGTATAAGTCTTTACTTAGAGTCTGACATGTTGTATAAGTTGAGTCAGACAAGTATTGTACTAGTTGGTAGGATGGAAAAGTAAAACAGAAATCCGGCAGAGTGAAGCCCACCAAGTACCAACAGAGAAGCATGAAGAAATTATGGTCTGACTTATAACCAACGAAGTCTGTGATGACCTTGGATAAGTCTAAGTTAAAATTCAAATAATGAAATACATTGTCAAATATGGTGTACACTGATCTCACCCAAATCAAGGATCAGTGAAGTATAAGAAGTACCTGAAAGATCAAAGAAAATAAGAATGCAAGATAAACAAAGTGAGTAAAGCGACAATCAATTTGAGTAAAGATAGAGTAGTGAAGGAAGAACCACACAACCAAGTCAGAAGGATCACTAAACTGTTCAGGTAACGGCCAAATAAACTTTACTTGTTCAGATTTCAAATGATGAGGATCAAGCATTAAATGCATAATCAATTGAGGATCAATCAAGGACGGATTTTTTGATAGACGTTTGAAGAAATCTGATCATTGAAATCAAGGAGAATATAATCAAGGGGGAATCAAGAAATAAATCAAGGTTCATTCTCCACATTAAATAGCCAATGGACGGAAATTCAAATCAAGGATTATCAAGGCTATAAATCGAAGGCATTGACAGAAAAGAAAGACAATGATTGAATATAATAAGAAACAAGCAGAAACTTTGTCAAAGTGCAAATCCTTCTATCTGTACTTAAAGGGAACATCTAAAGATCAACTTGTTAGGAAATCACTAGTTTAACGCAGCGGAATTTAAAATTTGATTTCCTTTTCTAGATCGTTCTTCGTTTAATGCAATAAACACGTTAAGTAGTTTGACGGTTATACCTTGATGATCTACTAGATCGTCGCTTTGACCGTCAACGGAGAGTAGTTCAATGCGCAAGCCGTCCACGCGTCCGGCCTCTATCGCTAATCCACACGAACCCCTTGCCGGAATCCTCCTTGGATTGCTATCAGAAAAACTCCGGCTGCTAGACCGGACCTTTTCTTCCCTCACAAACTCACTATGGAAGGCTCTCTATTTTACACAAGAATTATGAACTCTTGCAATTGTGATGTACAAAAGAGCTTGACACCCACCTCTATATATATAGTGGTTGGGGCGCCCGTATGGTGTGGAGGAGAAGAAAACCTTTTTCCAATAAAATAAGGAAAATCAACTAGATTGATTTATCTCTTTAATTATAATTTATTTTGCCAATATCATATATTGATTATAATTATCTTATTACCATAAATCTATTTTTCAAAATCAATTAATATCTTATATTAATATTATGGCAATCTTATTAATTAAAGTGCATAATCCAAGTGTATCTTGCACACTTAAAATGGCGCCCCATTAGTCAACAAAATTGACTTCCGGAATATTTTTTAATTAATATAATTTATATATAATTAATATCTTGTATTTTATTTATTCATAATAAATAAATATCACCATATTAATTTACCACTATAACCTTTATAGTCTAGAGATAAACTTTCCTTATTTGGTTATCAACTATAACCGCATTTTAATCCGACTCGATGTTCAGTATGTGTGTGACCCGATAGGCTTCGAATATGTTGGCCGTAGACACAAAGTGCAATTTACTAAAATGCCCTTCATACCTAACGATCACGGGATAGCGTCACAGCAACACACCGTGACCCCAATCATCGGAAGAGTCAAAAGCAATGACTACTACCTTTCATGTGAAGCGATTACCGTGTAACTTACAATCCTATCATTTGTAACAATATCCATACGATCGTATCTCGAGTGTCAATACATTGACGATCGTATCTTATAATCTGGATATCATGCTCTCTCGGAATAACACATTTACTCCCACTTTGCAAAGATTCTCGAGAGCTAGACATTCCTTATAAGAAGGCCATTTCGGATATTCGATCCCAATCATAGGATACGCGATTCCCGGACGACCAATCATGTATACTCCGCATGCTTCAATATCATACCCAATCACTACCGCATGATCGCCCGTGGTTAGGAGAAATCTCAATAGTGTCAAAGCATGACAATCCACACCGTAATGCCATGAAGACTCGGTCAAAGGGATAATTACACAACCGCCACATAGTGTG